>CM074985.1:1825171-1837062 GCA_037576825.1 Pangasius krempfi | reverse complement strand
TGTCTCTAGATACATTTCATTAGACACAAAAGGATATATATCTACTGAATATATTTAATTAATAATATATATATATATATATATATATATATATATATATATATATATATATATATATATATAAAACTAATCTTACTAATTATACTAGCATTTTAATTTTATTAGTTATAGTACTAATAGTAACAAATAGTGAATAAATGTTACTAATGTTCCTAATTACTAATGCCAAAGTTAATGTCATATCTAGGAAATAAATTTAAAATCCTAGTGTAATTAGTCAGACTAGTAACATTTATAATAACAATATATCTATATATAAGTTCACAATTACTAATATTAATAAGTAGTAGTAACATTACACATACTGAAACAGGGTTAAAAAGTGATCATAATTACTCCTAAGATTAGTAATATTTTTGTAAATGTAATGCTTTGCATGCTTAAAATAAAATGTGGCTTGTATAATACTGTAATTAACATTGGTAAATCAATAGTAAACTAAAGATATACAGAATATTAATACATAGTATTACAGTAACACTATAATACCAGAAATAAAATAAAGGCTTTCTTGTTGTTCTATAATCATAGATTTTCAAGGCCCACCCTCTTAATCTCAACTACGAGCACTTGAACGCCTCAGTTGCAGATCCTTGGCACCCCATCATCACTCATCACACGACTGTAAATAATTCTACAGGCAACCTCACGACGGTCACCACCATCCGTTACCGTGCCTACCCCAACACAGCGCTGCTCTCCATGTGCTTGATGTTTGGCTGCTTCTCCATCGCTTACTTCCTACGCATATTCAAGAATGGGTACTTCCTCCCTGGCAAGGTTAGGTCCTGGTACAGGTTTTGGTGGTTAGGAAGGTCATTTATTAATATGAGGGGTAATAAATATATAAGTAAGTCATCATGTTTATTTTTACTTCAGATTTATTTTAGTTGACTTTTTTATTTTTTGATTTTCAGGTTCGTCGTTTGATGGGTGACTTTGGTGTCCCCATCGCTCTTTTCCTCATGGTTGCTCTGGATATCAGTATTAATGACACCTACACACAAGTAAGTTTTCATTGATTAATTTTCTATAACAACAGCTCTGACAGGAAAGCAGCCGCAAATCACAGGTTTATATTAATATGCTCGTTCTAATATGTTATCGTTTCTATAGTAACAGCTTGATATGGTGAAGCTTTCTGTAAGGACATGTTTACTTAACATTTAAGGAAGGAGTCTCCAGTGTCAGCGCTTTGTAACAGTCAGAGGTAAAGCTGTAACTTTAACTTTCCTGACACGGCAGAGTCTTCAGGACAGAGGAGTTTACTCTTTGCCATTTCTCAGTAATATAAAAAGTTGCGTTTTTTTATCTTATTAAATTATAGCAAGAGAAAAACGAGAGGCAGATGAGAGAATGACTGTTTATAGCTACTATAACGTAAGTGAGAATAGGAACTAACTTGTTTCGTGGATGTTCCACAGCATTAAATGCAACTATAAATAGGCAAAAGGTATGGCTTGTTGTTCTTTAATTAATTTTAAAAAATTATAATTGGCAAATTGCTGTGGTATAAGCGATCTTGTGATCTTAATGTTTTGTAGAAACTAGTGGTTCCTAAGGGCTTGCAGGTGTCTAACCCTGCCATGCGAGGCTGGCTCATTAACCCCATGGGCGAGCACAAGCCCTTCCCCACCTGGATGATGTTTGCTTGTGTCGTGCCCGCCATTCTGGTCTTCATCCTCATCTTCCTTGAATCACAGATCACTACGTAAGTACTAGTTTTCTATCTTGGGTCCTCATTTGCTAAGAGCCCAACTAAAGAGGCTAATTTTGCATGTTCAGTGGGTGTGTAATGTGTGATGTTCAAAGAAAAACTGAGAGAATGCCATGTAAAATCAAAGGAGTAAACATTATTTAAATATTTTTTATTGTCATGGCAAGTTCAGATCTCAAAGAGAGTTCCAGAGACATAACAACTGTGTAGGTGCACATCAAGTGCAACGTGTAAAAATGCATAAAAAATTTTTTCAAAATGTACAGTATGTTCTGTTTAAGACAGTAAACATAAAGAAAACCATTTTACAGGCTTGTTAATTACTGTTGGCATCAGAGATGAAAAATTACAGTGAATATCAAATTAACCAACTTTACCAGGGTAATATTGAATCATTATTTTAAGAGACTTTTATTTTGAGATACTGAGACATTTAGAAAAACTCAAAAGTACCAGGCCTTTTTTGTGTGAAAAACGCAATTCTCTGTTTTAGTAAATTAGTAAATTAGTAATTAGTAAATTAGCTTGACAGTTTTTTTGACAGTCTGCTAGGGGTTAAGTAAGCATGATGTCAGATTTCCCACCTCTGAACTTGTTCTTATTGTTCACTGTAGGTTAATTGTGAGTAAACCCGAGAGGAAGATGGTGAAAGGTTCTGGTTTCCATCTCGACCTTCTGGTTTTGGTGTGCATGGGAGGGTTCAGTGGTTTCTTTGGAATGCCATGGCTCAGCGCTGCCACAGTTCGCTCTGTAACACATGCCAATGCCCTGACTGTCATGAGCAAAGGGCCCAAACCAGAGATCGAGAAGGTTCTGGAACAGAGGATTAGTGGTATATTGGTGGCCCTCCTTGTGGGTAGGTCCCTCTTTTTTTGAACTCTATTTTCATGCAGGCACAAGTGTACTTTTCTGGCATAACAAGCATACTGATTTGGTCCTACATATGCCAGTTTTCCTCGTTTACACTCAACTCTGCTGGTGCAGCGATACTTTAGAACTCATTGGTCCAAAATTGTGCATTAGCACCTGACGAGACCCACACTTAGTGCAGTGCTGAAAGTGCAGTGCTGTATTTTCCTGTCTTTAAGCAATACTGTTTAACATGCCCTCTTCATGTCCCCTTGGGGAATCATAGGTGAGCCCTTTGGGCAGAGTATGGGGAATCCTTAGGGGAAATACATTGGGGGGAATCTCTCAGTGGAATCTTGGGGCACCATGGGGAATCCTGTGAGGGAATCTCTCAGTGGAATCTTGGGGGAATTGATTGTCTTTTGTGGGAATCCTTTCAGGGAATCTTCTGAGAATCCTTGGAGGAATCATGGTAGAATTGGGAGAATTCTGGGGAATCCCTTAGCAGATTCTAATGGGAGCTTAGGGAATTCTTTGGTGGAATCCTGGGGAATCTTTCAGGGGAATCCTGGGGGAATCCTGGGAAAGTTTCTCAGTGGAAACTTGGGGGAATCCCTTGGGGAATCTGTCAGTGGAATCTTGGGGGAATCCCTTAAGGGGATCTTTGGGGAAACCATGGGTGAATCATGGGGAAATGCCTTGGGGGGAAATTGGGGAATCCTTTGGGGGAAACTTACAGGAATTCATTGAGGGAATCTTGAGAAACCTTGAGGGAATCTTGGGAGAATCTTAGGGGAATCCCTTGACAGAATCTTGAGGTAATTCCTTGGAGATATGTCTTGGAGAAAATCACTTGCCGTAATCATGAGGGAGGGAATCTTTGGGGTATCCTGGGGAAACCGTGAGGGAATCCCATGGGGAGTCTTATGGGAATCGTTTAAAGAAATCTTAGGAGAATCCCTTAGAGCGACCTTTCAGTGGAAACTTGGGGGAATTCCTTGAAGGAATCATGGGGAATTCCTTGAGGGAATCTTGGGAGAATCCCTTGAGGGAATTGTGGGGAAATCTCTCAGTGGAATTTTGGGGGAATACTGAGGGAATATTTGGGGAATCCCTTGAGGGTTTCTTGGGGAAATCAACTTAGGGGATCAGAAATCATTTGAATCTTGGGAGAATCACTGGAGGGGAATCTCCCTGTGATTTGGGGAATCTTGGGGAATTCTTTGGGGACACTTGGGGGACTGCCTTGGGGGAATCTTGAGAAACATTGAGGGAATCTTGGGAGAATCTTAGGGGATCCCTTGGGGGAATCTTAGGAGAATTCTTTGGGTTTATGTCTTGAAGGAAATCCCTTGAAGACAAAAAAGGAGAATATTTGGGGAATTCTGGGGGAACCTTGAGGGAATCCCTTGGAGGAATCTTAAAAAAATCCATTGAGTGAGTCTTAGGAGAATCCCTTGGTAGAATCTTAGGGGAATCCCTTGGGAGAATTCCTTGTGGCAATATTGAGGGACTCTTGGGGAATCCCTTGGTTATATCCCTGATATTACCAAACCAGTGAGTGAAGGAAAATGCCCTTTAGGTCCTTGACATCCTCGATCTCTTCTCTCATGGGTTACTTAATTAGGTATGTAATGTATCTATTAATACATTAATACCTGTTCCTCTTCTGAACTCTCACAAGGAATGTCCATCCTCATGGAGCCCATTCTGAAGATGATCCCCATAGCGGCTTTGTTTGGAATCTTCCTCTATATGGGAGTCACGTCTCTGAGTGGCATTCAGCTGTGGGATCGCATGCTGCTGCTCCTTATTCCAAAGAAGTACCACCCCAATGAACCGTATGCTCAAAGAGTATGTTTCAATGATAAATAAACCTCAGCCCTTTCAGGAAAACTTCTCAATATCATTATCATTATATTGTAAACACTGTATGATTGGCTGTTCATGATGAAGCATATATTGATATTTCAGTTTTACTTGCCTTTTTATCACTACAATATGTGCTATATATTTACTTGTACCTCTTGTGTTAAGCATGGTAGCTTATAATATAACTAGATTTAAATAGAGTTCATGCTTGTGTTAAAATACAATGAATGATTTACACAATAAGCAAATCATACACTATTTTTTAAATGATGTATTAGCCATTTTACATTATAACTTAAAGATTAGCTAACACAAAGTGCCATTGGAACACAGGAGTAATGGTTGCTGAAAATGGGCCTTTGTATGCCTATGTAGATATTCGTCTAGATGGTATTTCAGATCAATCTAATGTCATTTATTGGAAATGTGACTTTCTCTCAAAAACAAGACAATTTCTGAGTGATTCCAAACTTTTGAACAGTAGTGTAAGTCATGTAATTTCCCAGCTCCTGGCATTATGCCATTTTTATAAGGCTAGTATTATTAGACCTTTGCTAGAAGTTTAACTTTTAGTAAAAAACCTGTCAAGTTTTGTTTAAACAATGTTGTTTCTTCTGTCTCGTGGCATGGTTTCCCATGGTGCTTTAGGTGAAGATGAGCAGGATGCATATGTTCACGGGCATCCAGATCGTGTGCCTGGCCGTGCTGTGGATAGTGAAGTCAAGCCCATTGTCACTCGCCCTGCCCTTCATCCTCATCCTGACCATCCCACTGCGCATGTTCCTCAGCCGTCGCCTCTTCACCAAGCTCGAGATTAAATGCGTAAGCTACAAATCACTTCACTAGCCAACAAAGGACGTGTAGTATATCCTATAGACTTATATTATAATGTAGGCAGTAGGTACAATATAAATTTTATTAATATTAAATGAGAAGTCTAATATTGGGTCACACTGGACTTCATGAACATATTATGAAGAGACATATTTTGAATTCAGGTGTGCACTGGAAGTAAAAAGAACAGTTTATATCTCACTGTGGCCAATTAATACTGTAAGGTTAAATGCATATTAAGACAAATTTTGTGCTCACAAATGAATGTGATTATGACTAGGAGTATTTATGGCAATCAGCTATAAATCTACAGGCAGCACAATGATGCCATCTTTGTAGATTTTTTGATTTCAATGGATTTCGATGGAATTTAGGCTCCACCCGTGCACAATTTAAAAGAATATATGGAGAGAATAAGCATAATGCAAGCTCGCAAATTGCATGCTTCTGATGCAGCTGGTGTGGATTGACATGCTTGTTAAAATGAACGCTTAATTTCAATGTGTGAGTTGCATGTCGAAAAAAACCACGGCATGCAGCACTCGGCATGAGGGGGAAATATGTGACAGAGCCCCCCACCCCACGCCCAAAGGCACAAACTCCTGAAGCGCCTTCTAAAACTCAAACAGGTGGTCCTTCACCCCTTGGTAAAATGTCCTCAAGATTCCTAGCACCCCAAGGTGGGAATTGTCCAGAATGTCCGCTCTTGACAGAGGGGCGAAGCAACAATGTCCTCCCTGGAATCTGGTGGCAGAGCAAGCTAGTTCCTGTTTTCACTTATGTTACAGCAGCTATAAACAGACGTTTCCTCATCAGATTTTCTTTTTTCTGTCTCTTGAAGTTAATAAGACGAAAAAAATGCAGCTTGTTCTGGTAGCAACTGTAAAGCAAAAAACTCCTCTGTCCTGAAAATGTAAAAAAAAAAAAAAAAGTACCAGTTACAGCTTTACCTCTGTGACAAAGCTCTGACACTGGAGACTCTTTCCACAAATGTTAAATAAACATCTCCTTACAGAACACTGTACAATTAAAATATCAACGATTACACGTTTTTAGTCTGTTTATTGTTGAGCATCCGCAGTATAAGTCCCTATAATTACTGTATGTCCCTGTAAATGAGCTGTCAATATATAAATAATAAATTACTAGAACAAATACATTAATGTAGCTGTTATATGCTGCTATAGAAAAAATCTGACCAATCAGAAACCAGAATTCAAGAGTGACATTCTAATTCACGGTATTCGAATTTACATAAATTATTATGTAAAACTGTAATACACTTTTTAACGTTTGGAAATTTGGGAATCCGCTTATATAAATGTTAATTCCTCTCATTTCATGTCTGTCAGCTGGATGCTGATGATGCCAAAGTGACGTTTGAGGAGGAGCCCGGAGTAGACGTGTACTCAGAGACCCGGATGCCATTGTAAACGTGTTACACCAACGATGTGAAAGCTACTTTCAGTCCCGTATTGCCTTGTGATATAGAGATGCTTAATAAATGCAGTGTATGCGCAAGTATCTCCAGGTTAAATCTAATCCTTCTTAAGACTTTCTCTGTGCCAGTTCAAGTGTAATTTTAAATACAAAATCACTTCAAAATACCTCAGACTCAGAGTCTCAAATTTGTCTTATGTGTCTACTGCAAAAAAAAACAAAAAACAGACACATGATGTAAAAATCATATTAAAAAAATTGCTTTATGGCAAAAGAGTCATTGGTAACCCCTATCTGATGTATTTTATTGCAAATTTCTCTTTATTTAAGAGTAAAATGCACTTCATGTTATATTACATAGACATGTGCCTTATCATGACATACCAGTGATGGACCACTATACTGAACAATTGCAATATTAACCTTTTGAAGTCTAAAAAAAAATGTAATATTTTGCCATACATTATGTTTTGCTGTATTAAACAACCTTAAAAAGTTTTTATCTCAAGTGTTTGGTATAATTTTTTCAGCATTAAGAATTTTTTTTTTTTAAATATAAGATACTATATTGATTGAAGTGCTTCCACAACCCACAAATAAGAAAAGAAAAAAAAAACACCTATTTAATTTCCTAGAGCTCACACTTAATATGTTAAACAGGGTAACAGTGTGTTCATTTGAAATCCACCTGACTTTGGGAGGTCTCACAGCTAAATTGGCAGATCAGATCAGTTCTGCTGCCATGAAGACCAAGAAACTGCCCCTGAGAAGAAGTTGTTAGGAGCACAATAGCTAGAGAAGGTTATAAAAAGATCAGCAAAGCTTCGAACATCCGTTATACCAAAGTAGAAAATATATGGCGTGACCCAGACACTAAGAAAAGAAGGACGATTGTCAGAGAAGTGTCCGAGAGTTCAGCTACAACACTGAAGGGGTTACATAGCTAACTGGCTCAAATAGAAGAACCTGTGCAGACCTCAACAATACCATCAGCTCTTCACCGCTCCAGCCTCTATGGAAGAACGGCCAGAAGGAAATCACTTCTGAGAAAGGCCATGTTAAAGACTCTGAGAGCGTTTCGAAACAGATTTTGTGGTCTGAGAAGACTAAAGTTGAGCCAGTTGAGCATAATGTTTGGTGCAGACCAAACACAGCCCAACAGCCAGGTAACATCATTCCTGTGATTGAGCACGGTGGTGGTAGCATCATGCTCTAGGCTTGCTTTCAGTAGAAGAAACTAGAAATCTTGTTGCCATCACAGGTACCTGGGATGGAGCAAAATACAAGCAAATTGTTGAGGAGAATCTGTTCCAGGCAGCAAGACATCTTCATTTAGGGTGAAAATATATGTTCCAACAGGACAATGAGCCAAAGCACAGGGCAAAACGCAGAAAGGAATGGCGGGAAAATAAGATGTTTTGTGCTTTGGAATGGCCAAGTCAAAGCCCAGACTTAAATCCAATTGAGAATCTCTGGCATGAACAGAAAATTACTGTTCACCAACATTCTCCATTTAATTTTTCAGAGTTGGAGAAAATTTGCATTGAGGAATAGAAGAAAATGCTGAAATAAAAACAAAAGCTCACAGACACACATCTGAAACAACTCAAAGCTGTAATCACTGCAAAAGCACATTTCAGCAACTCAGTGAAGCCATTTTTAGATTTTTTTCAAATAAGGCTGAGGAAATCTATATAAATTATTTAATTTTATTACTAAAATCCTAAATGAATGAACGCATGCTTCCAAATTACCAAACGCTATTAAAAATGGCTTTCAGTCAGTTTTCATAAAATGGTAGGCCATGTTTCTTTAGAATAATAAAAATGATAAAATAGAATAATAAAAATGATAATTAAAGGGCTGGTGTACAGGAGGAGCAGCACAATGGAGTGATGGAGACGTTGCAGCGGTCTTGGGGACCGACAGAGCTGGTGTACAGGAGGAGCAGCACGGTGAGAGTGATGGAGACATTGCAGAGGTCTTGGGGACCGACAGAGCTGGTGTACAGGAGGAGCAGCACAGTAAGAGTGATGGAGACGTTGCAGCGGTCTTGGGGACAGACAGAGCTGGTGTACAGGAGGAGCAGCACAATAGAGTGATGGAGACATTGTAGAGGTCTTGGGGACGGACAGAGCTGGTGTACAGGAGGAGCAGCACAATGGAGTGATGGAGACATTGCAGAGGTCTTGGGGACCGACAGAGCTGGTGTACAGGAGGAGCAGCACAATAGAGTGATGGAGACATTGCAGAGGTCTTGGGGACGGACAGAGCTGGTGTACAGGAGGAGCAGCACGGTGAGAGTGACCGAGACACCGCAGGCACTGAGGAAACTGATATGAAACAGGCCAATGCTGGTCCAATCCCAAATCACAATGCTACTATCAAAAACACTGCTTCTGTCCCTAATGATTAAAAAAAACGGCTCACAGTCGTTAAGCTAAGGCCAAAGTCATCATCACTAACATCAGAGTGAGAAAATAATGGGTGTAAGTAAAACTGAGGAGAGCTCAGGTGAGAAACCACAAACAGAAGAGCTCAGTTTTGAGTCAGTGGAGGGTGATGTGATGGCAATGAGTGAGGAGTCTAGTGCTGTGAGTGAAGAGTAGGGCAAGGAAATAGAGGAGTGTTTGAAGAGGAGGAGGAAGAATTGTTCAGGTTGGTCTAAGACATCAGACAGACAGTACAGAACAGACTGTCCAGTCAGGCAAGTGATGTGTACACCCTAGCACAAGGGAAAAGGAATATATCTTTAAACAGCTACTTTCCTGATTCAGCTAAGTTCATTAGATCAGTACAGCATGCTAGCAAGACCGAGATCGTAGAGGTGCTTTCACCTAGAAGAGGGTTTAGATTGAGGATGTGGTTTATGGATAGGGTCCTTAGATCAGCCTTATTAACAGCCTGGCAGCATCCACTGTGGCATCGTCTGGCTGCGTTAAATGCATCCACAGGTTTGCTGTCAGAAATCCAGAGAAGGCTGGTAGATTTCTTCTGGTCAGGACATTACTGGCTGAGAGCTGCGGCCTTGGATCTCCCAGTGCATGTAGGTTTCATCCACCTGGAGAGCAGACTGACAGCATTTAGGCTCAAAGCTGCACAGAGGCTACTCTATCACTCAGACACCTGCTGGCAGGAAACAGCATGTGCACTACTGAGACAAGCTGGAGAAATGAGGCTAGACCAACAACTCCTCCTTCTGGAGTGCTCGAAACTGCTACAGGCTACACGTGAAGGGGGTACAGGACCAACACCACAGGTGTGGGAGTCGTTGATCTTTTGCAACCCATTGATAACCCCACAGACTTCATGTTCAACTACTAGTGCTTCACGATTAGTTTGGTTTATTCAAATTAATATTTTAACACATTTTTCAAATGTGATAATCGAGATTGTACATTTTACGTATACATATTACAAATTTTATTTTAAATTGAAATGTCCATTTTCAAGCAATACAAATGGAAAAAAGTCAGTCTTCATAACTTGATGAATGCAGTCTCCCACAGACCAATGCTCTGCCCCCAAGCAGTCACGCAATTAGACAACAAAAAAAAACACAGCAAGATGGAGACAGGGAGCACTTCACAGTGTAATGAAGAAAGGTGCTTCAGTGATATGGAACTGGTACGGATTTGAAAAGTCAGATGTTGAACAAATTCACGTAAAGTGTAAATTGTCTCGAAGGTCAGTTGCAACTAAAATACGCAGCACGACACAAACACCCGGTGCAATGGGAGCAACGTGTGAAACAAAGGGATGGAAATATAAGCTTTAAACAGTTCAACTAGCAACATTGTCCTGAGCTGCGTCTCAAATCAAAAACTCTGACCTTACATTCTAAAGCATTTAATAATCTCGAAAATCCAGAAGAATGGTGCATAAAACATGATGTGGGTAAGTTTGAAAGCTACGGGAAAGCTTGTAAAATTTAAACACTAACTGTAATAGGAAACCTGGTTACTTTTATTACTCAATAACGGTCTTGTTTCAATCTTGTCAGCATCAGGGCAAGTACACAAAGAATCAAAGAATTTGGCAGTTTTTGCAAGATGACAATGCAGCCGTGATGACTCAACTGGAGGTAGAAGTGCAGCAGAAAACATAGAGTCTGGAAAACAAAATAGAGAAATATAACTGCAAGCAGCGATCTGAGGGGTCTAAGCACTCCTCAGAAATAGCGCCCCCAGTGGCCAGTTCTTGCCAAGACACATAGATCAATAAAGAGACCATAGATGAACATACTCATCAAGTTTGGTGATGATAGCTCAATGCTAGCTGTGCGAAATGCCTGCTGAAATCTGCGGCCATGTTTTTGAAGAAATTTAGTGATGATATAAAAATCCAGTTACAGATTAACCGATTGATGCAGCACACAACATTTCAGCTCAATTGGACTTTTGATTTCTGAAAAAAAATATATTTTGATAAATTACAACTAACTGAGCAAATGAGCTCTGCTTCTTTAGAATTGATTGCTGTGCGATGACCATATTGTTTATAAATGTCAACCTATTTTTGATTATTATTGAGGATTACACTCTCCTGAGTAGTTTAATATAAATAATGTGAAGCTTGGCCAAAAATCCTAAAGACTAGTTTGCAAAAGTATGTTTTGCATATTATGCAAATTATCATAAATTTCTGTGGGCATGGCTAAATGGTCCTTTCAAGCTAAAAAATAAATAAATAATCAATTTCACTGTGCACTTTATTTTCCAGTAGATGTGCTTGGTTTTGCGTGTACAAACAAGAATATTTCAGTTCCAGGTTGTAACAGTACAAAATGTGGAAAAGTTTAAGGGGGTAAATACTTATGCAAGGTGCTGTAATATACTGTAATGCAATCTGAAAGAGTCATGGTTATCAGATCTCACTGATCAGCATTGTTCCTAAAGAGCAATCACTGACCACCATTGTTCCCAACAACCAATCACTGACCACCATTGTTCCCAACAACCAATCACTGACCAGCATTGTTCCCAACAACCAATCACTGACCAGCATTGTTCCCAACAACCAATCACTGATCAGCATTGTTCCTAAAGACCAATCACTGACCACCATTGTTCCAAACAGCCAATCACTGATCAGCATTGTTCCTAAAGACCAATCACTG
>CM074985.1:1787998-1823634 GCA_037576825.1 Pangasius krempfi | reverse complement strand
GTGTTACATTGAGATGTTTAGGGCTGTGTGTGTGTTACATTGAGATGTTTAGGGCTGTGTGTGTGTTACATTGAGATGTTTAGGGCTGTGTGTGTGTTACATTGAGATGTTTAGGGCTGTGTGTGTGTTACATTGAGATGTTTAGGGCTGTGTGTGTGTTACATTGAGATTTCTAGGGCGGTGTGTGTGTGTTACATTGAGATGTTTAGGGCGGGGGGGGTGTGTGTGTTACATGGAGATGTTTAGGGCAGTGTGTGTGTTACATGGAGATGTGTAGGGTGGTGTGTGTGTGTGTGTGTTACACTGAGATGTTTAGGGCAGTGTTCGTGTGTGCGTGTTACATTGAGATGTCTAGGGCGGTGTGTGTGTTACATTGAGATTTCTAGGGCGGTGTGTGTGTGTTACATTGAAATGTTTAGGGCGGTGTGTGTGTGTGTTACATTGAGATGTTTAGGGAGGTGTGTGTGTGTGTGTTATATTGAGATGTGTAGGGAGGTGTGTGTGTGTTACATGGAGATGTGTAGGGTGGTGTGTGTGTGTTACATTGAGATGTGTAGGGCGGTGTGTGTGTGTTACATTGAGATGTCTAGGGCGGTGTGTGTGTGTGTGTTACATTGAGATGTCTAGGGCAGTGTGTGTGTTACATTGAGATGTTTAGGGCGGTGTGTGTATGTGTGTGTGTTACATGGAGATGTTTAGGGCGGTGTGTTTGTGTGTGTGTGTGTTACATTGAAATGTTTAGGGCGGTGTGTGTGTGTGTTACATGGAGATGTTTAGGGTGGTGTGTGTGTGTTACATGGAGATGTTTAGGGTGGTGTGTGTGTGTTTGTGTTTTCCTTTAACATCTATAAGGTTTAATTAGAGGATGTTGCTGTCTGATACTGTATCAGTGTCAGTGTTGCTTCCTGTTGGAGATATAGTGCAATACATTTCAAGGGCTTTACTGATAATTGTCCTCTTATTATAAAGAACACTGCTGTCTAATGATTTGTGTGTGTGTGTGTGTGGGTGTGTGTGTGTGTGTGTATCCCACAGCCCTGTGCTCCAGCATGTAGACGCCTCTTCCTGTAGTCTTCGCCAATGAAAATGGAGGAGACGGCCCTGTCCGGCATGGACAACAGCAAAATGGAGGTGTGTGTTACACCCACATGCTATGCCGTACATTTCATAATGCACACACTCGTACGCCGGCGTCCACTGGCTACCAGAGAGCTTACACACCTCCAGACGATACGCGGCTCTGATTATACCGTCATAAAGAGAGCTGAAAGAGTTAACGTTACATTATACCAGTATAGATAACGACACTCTGCCTGCGATGTCATTTAATACGGATATTAAACGATTCAATTCCATATGTTGCCATGTTTCCTTTTGAAACAGGAAGTCAGCATGATGTCATGGTAAAGTGTTTGAATGACGCAACTCTTTATAGCGTTCAAGACATGCCACACCCCCGCTGAATCTAAACAAACCTGACACTAGCTTAGTACTGAACTTGCTAAATATAGTATTTGAACTAGCTAAATAATAATTAATGAGATTTTTTTTTTCTGACTGATGGAGAAGTCCTGACGGTCTAGAAGAAGGATGAAACGGCGATGTTCTGGCATTGAACAACCCCAGGTTAGTCAAAAACTCCTCTGAAAAGTCACACAAGTGGTTATGTGGCTTTTCGGAGGAGTGTATTAACAACTTGGGGCTCCCACACCAACCTTTTATTCTCTACCAAGCGATGGTTGGAAAACGAAAACACACCAACCAAAAACACACCAACAAACCATTGCTAACGAGCTGCGACTGTAGAGCTAGACACGCCCCTGGGGGCGGGACATACACGTTCCTCCACGGCGGCTCTCGTTAAAGTCTCGACTGTTCTCATGTCAAGTTTGTTTGGATTGGAAGAGGGTGTGGCATATCTCAAACGCTATTGGCTGTTTAAGCACTTCGGCGCACCGTCCCTCTGACTTCCTGCTTCTTGTGGAAATAGGTCGACGTTTATGACATCACACATCTACCAGACTTTCCTACTCCTGTTATTGAAACACGCTTCAGTGGTTATGACGAACTGTACAATGCTGTGTGTGTTACTGCAGGGCATTGCTCAGGAGATCCTCTCCGATCTGGTGGAGGACGCATGTCTGGGGCTTTGCTTCGAAGTTCACCGGGCCGTCAAGCAAGGCTACTTCTTCCTGGATGACACGGACCAGGAGAGCATGAAGGACTTCGGTACTGGCCGATAAACCGATAAATAAATCCGTAAAAGTGATGCGTGGGATAGAAGGCGGTGAAATTCCTGAGTCATTTTGGAATAATTAAAAGATGCGCAGTAGAAAAAGAGAAATATAGAGTGAAAATTACTACAAAACATTTCTCAGTAGGTTGTTAGTGCTCGAGAACCCAGCGATGCCACCGTTTACGATTTAGCCGTAGTACGTACGACGTTTTACCCGTTGCTATGCCAATACGGGAAACTCTTTTTATCCTATGGCGCGTGTGGTCCGACATTTCTTCAGTTCCCCACTCACCCAACGGTTTTGCCGTATCCTGTCATATACGAACTCTCGTTAAATGCGTATAGAGACATTACGGAGAAAAATAAAGCTTGGAATGAAAGTAGCAGAGATCGTTAATGCGTCTGGTGAATGTACGTAGCTAGATACAGCTAGATTTGCGTCACTAATCTGAGAATGAAGCTAGTACGAATGCTAGCACATAAAGTAAAACGTGTTTAAATAATTAGCTCTGGGTTATACATACATACATACATACATACATACATACAAAAAAAAAATTTTTTTAACGCTGGACAGGCCACACCCACATGCACAGGTGACAGCAGTGTTAGTCGCTACATGATCACAGGAGACAAACTACTAGTGCGTTGAATTGCTTGCTAGTGTGAATGCAGGCTTCTTGACTTTAAGTGAGCTTGGACCGCTAAATTTGCTAATCTAATTATTAACCGACCTTCCCACCACACTGTTGCCTTTGTTTTCTTCTGTTTTTCAGTTTCTGGGAAAATCCCAGAAGAGGTAAGAGATTTTTATTTCCTGTGTGACAGAAATCGTGGACCAGCCCGGAGTGGACATCTTCGGCCAGGTGTATAACCAGTGGAAGAATAAGGAGTGTGTGTGTCCCAACTGCAGCCGGAGCATCGCCGCCTCGCGCTTCGCCCCTCACCTGGAGAAGTGCCTGGGCATGGGTCGCAACAGCAGCCGCATCGCCAACCGCAGGTGCCCCGACACGCCACACGAGGCACTTATTGAACAGAATGGGTGGTTTTGTTTGTTTGTTTGGAACACTAGCTAGCTTCGTTTGGGATGCAGCAGCATCAGCAGCTACATCACTAATCTCAGGACAGAATCTTCTAGATTTAAAAGCCTAAAAGGATTTCCGGTAAACGAGTATAGGATTTTTAGTAAAGCCTAATCCCTTTTTTTTTTTTTTTTTTTTTTTTTGATTTTATTTATTTATTTGTTTACAATTTTTGAAACATTTTTAGATGTTTTCTTTATTTTTGTCGGAATTTCTAATTAGTTTAGGGGCACAGCATCAGCTACATCATTGGCTACGTTTACATCCACATCTGGTTATTGAATTTAAAAAATTAAATAATGTGTACCATTTTATTTATTAGGTTTGTTTGTTTGTTTCTCCAGTTTTGGCTGGTTTAGATTGCATCGCATTTCACACCTCAGGTCAGAATGTGTTCCCAAAAAAAATAAAAAATAGCACTTAGTATATGGCAATTAATTGTAAAAATTGAAATAATAGAATTGTTTGTAGTTTTTTTTTTTGTGTAGACTGGTGACCTTTTCTAACCTGTGGTTAGAACTATATAAATCTGCCATTTTTTTCCCCCTCAAACCTTTTTTTTTTTATTTATTTTTTTTTTATATAACTATCGACCAATCAGGTTGCAAGTTGTGGGTCCAGTGAGAAAAACAAACATGGTGGGCAAACATGCTGGTGAAAAACGAGGAGATTTGCGACGTGTAAATAAACACAAATAATGTGTTGCGCCCCCTGGTGGCACAGCAGAAAAATGTTTTTTCGTCTGCCGATTGTGACTTTGAATCACAATGATGGCGGCAAGGGAATAAAACTCGGCCGTGTTCTCTGGGTGGGAGGGGCTTACGCTTATCTCCTGTTATCCCCCGCTATCGGAAAATTACCAAACAGAATCTGACGGTTTTCCTGACTGGCTTCCCTGCTGGAGTGAGTGATCTGAACGTCGCTCAAACTGAACACTACCATTGATTTTCTTTTCCTGAAACGGAGTGCGAGTGATTCGCAGGACAGCTTGCTGGCTAGGGGCAGCGATATTGAGGCACGTTTCTCACATCTCCTCTTCTCCTCCACTCAGGATAGCCAGCGGCAACAACACCAACAAATCCGAGAGCGATCAGGAGGACAACGACGACGTTAACGACAACGACTGGTCCTATGGGGCAGAAAAGAAAGGTGAGTGTAACGTTATTGGCTTGTTTATTTTTTTGAATGTTTAATTTGAATTTGATTATATAAGAAAACCTGGAAGCTGGCTTATAGATAAAAGTTTATAAGCTAAACACTGTAAATTTGGGTTTTGTTTAAGCACTTAGACCAGCTTTCTACGTTTGAATTGACAATACCTTAGCCAGCTAGCTATATTTAATGACTAGCTAGCATTTTATTTATTGTGAACGTATTTCCTAGCTAGCTTTGCGTACAATTTCCCAATGTTTCACGATGCTCCTGAAGAAAGAAGGGATTACCGTTTCCTTTAAACGAAATGAATCCTTTCAGGAAATTAGTTTAAAATGTTTGGATTTGGGCGTTTTTGCGTTTGACGAAACGATCTCGAGTTTCATTTCCCCTAAAACTCTTATTTTGCATTGCAGCCAAGAAGAGAAAGGCAGATAAGGTACTTGTACATTCTTTGAAACCTCCTGCTCTATCGGTAAGTTTTCTTTCCGCTGTTACGCCCATAGTTTCTCGAATCGTAGACGAGATTTTGGCTTTTCTAGCATTTTTTTTTTTTTTTTTTTTCCTAGTGTGCCGTGTATGATGTCATCATCCAACTCCTTTATAATATTTTTCTCTTTATAGAAAATTGAGATCTAAAAGAAAAGGAATATTGCAAGTTGTTTTTTTTTTCTTTCCTCCACAGAATCCAAATTCGCCAAGACGATCCAAATCACTAAAACACAAAAACAGTAAGTATCTGTAGCTTTACTGAACTGTAGCTACTGAAGACGGGCAACGTGACGATATCGATATCGTGTTTTTTTTGTTTGTTTGTTTTTTTTTTGTTTTTTTTTTTGTTCTTGTTATCTTGAGGTGAGGGAACGACTGTTTATAGCTGCTATAACATAAGTGATAACAGGAACTAACTTGTTTCAAAGACGCTTCAATCCTTAATTAATACAAACAAAATACTTATTTAAATGTATATAGTGTTTTGTTTTTTTTTATAGCTGAGATTATACTCGGAGATTAGTTGTTTCTATGGAAACACGTAACGTCTTTTAGGTGAAACGATGAACTACGATGTTAGTGACATCAGGATTTAACTTTATTTACGTAAGTAAAGTATTTGGAAATATTTAGGAGTGTAATTAGTTGTTTTTTTGTTTTTGTTTGTTTGTTTTTTGTTTAAGTTTTTTTTAAGTTTTATTTGTATGTAACGTGACATCACATGCTGTCGAGTCATAAGTTTCGGAAAATTCAGAATTCCCAAAGTTCAACACCGCTCTCTCTACACAATTATCGTAATTCTGACGAGATTCAAACAGGCTATTTAGTAATATTTTTCCAATTAAAAAAAAATATATATTCCATAGTTTCTACATTCTGTCCAGCTATAGCTATATCGTATATTGCAAAAACATCTTCACATATTGTGATATAGACCTCGTGATGATAACAGCCATTGCAGTATTGGCGGCTTCGCTATAATTAAGTAAATAATATTTAGCGTTTACATTTTTAGCTTTGACCAGAGTAATAATTCAGAGTCAATTGAATCTATCTTATCTGTTTATTGGGATTTTCTTTGAAAGCCAAAGATCTGTCTTCGTCCTTCAGCTTCGCTGGATCCTAAGCAGCGCCCGGAGTGAAGTTGTTGCTAGGAGACGGGTTTCCACAGCAACGTCGTCGAGAGCTACCCACAATGCCATGTGGTTCACCATAAGGACGCAGCGAGGAGCTAATCAGCATCGATTCTTCATTCAGTTTACACAACTGTTCTGTCGTGTTTGGTTTTTTTTGTTTTGTTTTGTTTTTCTTTCTTTTCTGGAACATTTGCACAATAAATCAGTGTCCTTGTGTCGATCGTGTAGCTGCGACCCTCAGCGGGACGTAAACGTGACGTAAACGATCAGCGAGAACAATTCAGGGAGGACGGGAAGGACACCAAGCAGGCAGAAGTAGCCGACTGAAGAGTTACTGATGTACTCCTGCTGGAGAAGAGGCGTGATCAAAATCCATCTTAATGCTGCTTATTTCACGTTTTTGGGGTTTTAATCACATGTTTTTGTGCAGAACCAAGATTCAGAAAGACTGAACTATACATTGTGCTTGGACTATGAGCAATTATGATCATGTTACTCTCCCAGAAACTGGACTATTATGGACTATATCTGGCAACTTGAAACACATACATATTCCTCTTTCGAGAACAAATGAATGAATTCTCACGTTTCTCCGATATTTTTTTTTTTTTTTTTTTCCTCCCCCTCCCTTCCACTCATCTCTGTGTAATCGATGTTTACAGTGTAAAGGAATTATGTGTCTTGGCTGTGTTGTATCTGTACACATATTTGACTCGTTGGGGAAAATGCTGCTATACTGGCCATGAGCCACATGCTTACAGGCATGTCACACACCTAATAAACACGACTCGATACGCTCTGTGTGTGTGTGTGTGTGTGTGTGTGTGTGTGTGTGTGTGTGTGTGTGTGTGTGTGTGTGTGTGTCTGTCTTATGGCCGTTTGGTGATGGCTCAGATGGACTCGGGTGTGAAAATGAGCGGAAATATTTTGAGGTACAGTGTTATTTTTCTGAGAAGGGTACTATAATTATCATCTGGAATAGATAAAGTAGATCCGGTCAAAAAACCTAATCACAATCTGAAATCAGTGTGCCTGATCCAGCGTAACCATGACAACAGCCATTGGCTAAATCAGGGCAAGGAAGTGGCCTTTTTTTTTTTTTTCTCCATAGCACTCACAATGAAAACGCTCTTCCTATCTCTCTTTTGAATAGTAAAAATGCTAAATTTAACTTTCATTCGCTGTCTGTTAAACCTGAGCTAATACATTTAATAAATGGAGATATACTTTTTAAGTTTTAAAAAAAAATGCTAGCCTACAGTAGCAGCTATAGCATGTGGGTGTGAGGGGCTAGAAAGTAAGTTACTTAAAGTTAGTTAATAACTCGGGTTGGTAATTTCATCTCATTCAGTTATCACTAATAAAACATAGAAAAAATGTTTTATGCCAAACAAACTTGGTCACTTGACATTTTCAGTCTTTTCAGTGAGTCATGTGAATCATTTGATTCAATAAGAGTCGACTCCTTTGGCTCCCAAACGGTTCATTTTTTTTCTAAACCGGAAAAAGTTTGCGATAAAGTGACCACTGATTTTTTTTTCTCTTTCCCTAAAAAAAATTATAAAAATAAAACATAGAAACCATAAAATCTTCTTTCTAATTCTTCTTCTTCTTCTTTCGGCTTTTCCCTTCAGGGGTCGCCACAGCGAATCATCACTCTCCACCTCTCCCTATCTTCTGCATCCTCAACACTTGCACCCACTAGCTTCATATCCTCATTTATTACCTAAAATCTTCTTTCTAATTAACAACTAATTAAAGTAATTTCACTTTGCGTTGCATTTTAAAGAATCAGTTTAAATAATTGTAAGAGTCAGCACCGGGATGTGTTTCCTAATTCAGCATTTCTGCATTAATGTATAGTGCTGTTTGTGTTTTATTAGGAAGGTTATCCTTTGTTTGGATAGTTATGTGCTGTAGTGAAACCCGACGTAAGTCTAATCAGTTCAGTTTGTAAACAGATAAACGGATGGGGTCACATTCGTTTTTACCAACTGTTATCTATGATCTACTTCTATGCATAAAAACTTGAGTATTTTTTTAAAAAACTATCAAATTATAATTATTGAAATCGGACCACTGTACTTTTGGTACGCTGCAGTGCGCCGCACAATCCCAGTCCACTCATTTGTACAGAGCGCCTGCAGTCGTGTTCTCTTACATTTTTTGAGTCGTAAAGGCATTGTGAAATGTGTGTATAGAAAAAAACCCACTTGTACGCAGTATGAAGCCAGTTTTGGGGGAGGGCACAATGGCTTAGTGGTTAGCATGTTTGCCTTGTACCTCTAGGGTTGGGGGCTCGATACCTGCCCTTGCCCTCTGTGCATGGAGTTTGCATGTTCTCCTTGTGTTTTGGGGGCTTCCTCCGGGTACTCTGGTTTCCTCCCTCAGTCCAAAGACATGTTGATCAGTATCTCTAGGTTGATTGGAATCTCTAAATTGTCTGTAGCGAGTGAATGGGTGTGTGTTTGTGTGCGATTGTGCCCCAAGTCCCCTGGGATAGGCTCCAGGCTCCCTGCAACCCTGTGTTAATACTATTAATAATAGACCAATTATCAATAGTATGGCCCTTAATTTAAAAAAAAACAACAACAAAGTATTACACTTTTTAGCCTGCAGCTTATATTAAGCTTGTGGCTTAGTATTATGTACAGAACAGAAACCTGAGTGTTTAAACTAGTTCTTGTTCTAATATGAAGGATAAAATGTGTTTTGAGTGTCTCATAGTCTTTCTCCACATCACTGCATCATTTGTAGCTCCAACCAATAAAAGGGGAGCACTGTTTGGGTCGCAATAACCGCGTATTGTTAAAAAAAATATTTGCAGTATACAATTTCTGAATATTTATATATATATTTATATAGCCATTGTTTCATTAAGAATCGATTCACGTAATCAAAAGATTCGAGTCACTTAAATGAATCATTAGTTCATCAGTTCAGGGAAGGGTTATAGCCACGCCCACCACCACCACCCGCGCTCCGCTAGTGCGCCGCCATTGGTCGAAACTCTTAAAAACGGCTGTTACGAACCAACCATTGCGACAGAAAGTAGGGGGGAGGCGGTTTGACAAGACACTTCATGGAAAGAAGAGATGACACTCAGAGATCGCGGAGTGCTTTCGAAATCAGAGAAGTAGCTCGATTTTTGTAAATACTCAGGCGACTTCTGTTTTTCAGTCGCAGAGTTCTGCGAAAATGGCGTCCAGAGCGGCGTTCCCTGCTACCCCGGGCGCCCCGGTGATGAATCCCGGGATGAACTCTCCCGGCCACCCGCGGATGGCAGCGATGAATCCGGCCTACCGAGCAATGCCGAACCCGGCTAACCAGTATCCGGTAAACGCCTGTGTTATCGCTTTATTATCCTACACTGTTTGTGGGTTGTTGTTTTTTTGTTGTTGTTTTTTTGGTTTGTTTGTTTGTTTTTTTTGGGGGGGGGTTGTCATTAACGCCATTCTCCATTTTGTTCTTCAACTTAGTGCTTTTGTTTAGGAAGTAGAGTTAAGTTCCTGAGTTAGGATTGTTAAGCTAAATCGCTAACGCTACATACTGGTTAACCTAACAACGTAAAAGTCATTAAACAGTAATATATTTCACAGCTCTGAATCCGCGCTGGTGATTTACCGACGCTGGAGTCGGTGTGAAATACACAAACTGACTTTTTTTTTTTTTTTTTTTTTTTTTTTAAACTCGCTCCTCTGCAAGTGTTCGCCCCAACTTCCGCATTTAAGAGGATTTAAGGCTGAATCCCAAAGCGGCTCCGTGCTCCCTTCACTAGTGCACTACATAACTGTGAACTGACGCTTCCTGCACCCTTTCTAGTGCCGTACATGTCCAGGAAAGGGGCTGTTTGGGACACGGCCTCGTAATGTGGCACATTGGAGAACAATGCCTTGGATTGAATATGGAGCACATTACAGCATAAGGATTTTTTTAAATATTTTAAATATATAAAACGACATAAGGAATGAATTTTACATTCTAATTTGAGTTAATTAGAATTAAACCTCGTCCATGTGCTCGGGTTTTTTTTTTTTTTGGCATCGTGTCATAACCGTTGGGTCACGTGGTATGGGGGGGGAAACCGGATCAAAACAACAGTCACAACAACAGCAGCACTGGAGTCTAACTGGGTTTACATTCTCCTTACAGCAGTCATTTAGGGCAAATATTTACATTTATGCAGATCTTTTCACTTCAGACGTAGTCAAATGTAATGGACTTGCCTTAATTTTACATTTTCAATTCTACACTGCTAATAAATCATAGCATCTAATGGCCACCAGTTAGCATGCAGAAATAATCAGCACATCCCCATAATGTGCTTTATTATTATTTTTATTACTTTTCATTTATTTTTTTCCTTTTTATAATTTAGCTTTATTCTTAAGGCAGATTCACACCTGACCTAACCTCATTCGGTTTCGATTAGGCACAGGCGATCTGGCAAAAAATATCATATCACGATTTTTTTTTTCTTTCTTTTTTTCCTTTTTCTCAGTCCACAATATGATCACGATTATTGTTCATGCCAGCAGTTTTTAAGACCCTTTTCCTTTTTTGCACTTTCTGACTTTTTGCCTTTAGGAAAATCCAAATAACTTAGCCAAGAACTTAAAAAAAAAAAAAAAAAGTCTGGTTCCACTTTAGGAGCAATTTCCAAAGAACTGAAGGTCCCATGAGCATCAGTACAAACAATAATATGCAAATAATAAAAACCGTGTGACCACAAATGAGGCACAAATTAACATTAACTCCCGTGGATGAACAAAAATTTCAGCTCAACCCCAAGACAACAATAAAGGAACCGGTACCGGAGTTGGAGGCATCGGGTGCCAGTGTATGCACATCTACCATAAGCAGAAGCTCAAGACGTTAGGCAGAAAGTTAAAATATGGTTAAGAGCAGGACAATAATCCTAAGCGTACGTCCAAAGCTGTAACAAAATTGGCTAAAGACGACAAAATGAAAGTGAGAAAAAGAATAACAGGACCGCTTTGGCTAAACTAGACCCTTTCCGACAGATTTCCCAAAATTGTACACAAGTCTTTCTAAAAATGAGAACAATAAAGCATGAGTAGAATATTTTAAAACGTGTAGATCACCTAAAAATGACCCTGCGTCAGTGATCAGCGTGTCATTATGTCACGAGGAGTGCCTTTTCAAACACCTGCGTTAGTGCCGTTTCTGGCAGCGTGCGCTCTCTGGCTCTCAGCACACACTCTTTGTGGTGATTTCCCGACGGTTAAACAGGTTTGTTCTGTTTCCTCGACCTCGACGTGCCAGGCAGTCTTGCCTCTGCATGTCGTGCCTGCAGCCGTCGTCTTTGCCACCACGTCCGTTGTGTAAAATTCCGAATCGGTTCCATGTGACTTGACGTTGAATATTTTTAGGCGCCAAGTCCTCCGTGTCGTCAAGGTCGTGTCGTTAAGGTTGCCTCAAAAACGCCTGAAACGAGCCCGGAAAGTTCAGACACTGGAACGTCTCAGTCTGTGTGTGGGATTACAGGGTCACTGTAGTGCGTGCTTAGTTTTGCATTTTTTTTTTTCTTTTGTCTTCGCTTACTACAGACATTCCTTCTCCCGAGCTATCGAGTATATAATATCTTACAATAGAAATGGTTGTGTATATCGCAGATCCACTGTCTGCACTTCCACGCTCCCTTTGTTTGCCATGAGCCATGTATGCAAATTCAATTCCGTTTATTTGCCTTAAAACAACATCGGAGCGGCCGTGGACTGTTTTTCCGCTATCCCAAAAAAAAACCTCGTTCCGAAAACTATTCTAATGTGGCGTAAAAACCACAAACCTGGCAACGCTGGACATTGCCGCGTTGCCAAACAATCCGAGGAGGAAGCATAAGCTACGAGCAGAAACTGCCTACCCTTGTTTGTTATTGGTTTGTTCGCGAAGTGGACAATAGAGTAACATGGAGTAAAGTGAGACTCACAAAACAAGTTCCTGTACACTCTGCCTTGTGTTTAAAATCAGAATCTTCAGAGATGTCATAGCTACATAGCAGAGTGTTTGTATGATATGATAACACGGAGAAATAAAGTAAACACAAATACACGGTTATTTACTTTCCCACTGTCTCATGTCATGTCATGTTCGTAGGCGAACAGTTTTGAGAGGGGGCGTGGCCGAGAAGGGGCGTGGCCGAGAAGGGGCGTGGTCGAGAAGGGGCGTGGTCGAGAAGGGGCGTGGTTGAGAAGGGGCGTGGTTGTCAGCAGATGTTTGACGTCTGCAACTTGACTTATTCTGTTAATTATTGAACAGTAAACTCCACAAAGCTGTAAAAGTAAATTCACTTCCTCGTAGCTGATAACAGACTGCTGGATTTGCCAGTAGCTCACGTGGAAATGCGGGCGAGACGTGTCCGGCGTGAATTTGGGGTTTGAAAGGTCTGAGATTACTGCTGCTCATTATTAGCTTCTTGCTAAATTATTTTAAAAGACAGGACATCAGGATGCTAGAAGTATATCTTGGATTGTATAGTCTTTACACATGTTCATGGTGTGTGTGTGTGTGTGTACGCAGCATCCCGGCGTCCCTCCTGGCCGAACCATGCCCATGGGCGGAATGGGTTCAATGGGTTCTCCGATGGCCGGGCCGTCGTACGGTGGCACCATGACCACTCGGCCCGGCATGCCCCAAACCGCAATGGACCCGGCGCGCAAAAGACTCCTGCAGCAGCAGCAGCAACAGCAGGCGGGGGGGATGATGGGACCTCGGAGAGGGTGAGTCCCAGCAGCAGGGTGTAGACTTGTAGTAGAGTCGTTTCCCCACATAACGCCACCATCGGCACCTGTTGTTTCTCCAGTTTTCTGTAACGGATTAAAAAGTATGACGACGTTCTGTAAGAAATAATAATTTCGCAGTATAAGAGAAATAAAACACTTTCACCTGTTATAGGAAAGTAATCAACCTCAGGGTGGTAACAGTGTCTCTGCTTCATCATCGTATTGCATATTGTATATCAGATGTCTTCACTCCCCACATGATACGATATTTTTGTTTTGTCTTGTGGTTTTAGGCTGAAACGACGCAAAATGGCCGACAAAGTTCTACCCCAGAGGGTGAGTATTAGCTGTGGCCTGTAACGTGTGTGTGTGTGTGTGTGTGTGTGTGTGTGACACGTGCTCGCTCTTTGTCAGCTGGTGTTTAAGTGTTTTTGGTGTGATGTGTGACGCAGATCCGGGATCTGGTTCCTGAGTCTCAGGCCTACATGGACCTTCTGGCGTTTGAGAGGAAGCTGGACCAGACCATCGCTCGCAAGCGCATGGAGATCCAGGAGGCCATCAAGAAGCCCATCACGGTAACATGAACAAGCAGTGAGTGTGTGTCTGAGTGTGTGTTTGATGATGAACATGATGACATTAATGTTTGAACAGTGAGCCGTGTCTCATTTTTGTCCCGTTTTTGTCCCTGAAGCAAAAGCGTAAGCTGAGGATCTACATCTCAAACACCTGCACACCTGCCAAACCTGAGGGGGAGGAGTCGGAGAAAGTGGCATCATGGGAGCTCAGAGTGGAGGGCAAACTCCTGGAGGATGTAAGTTGCAGAGCTGTTGCTATAGAAACAATAATGTATTAGAACGAGCGCGTTAATATAAACCTGTCCTGTTCTAATTAGCGATTAATGCTACGTGTAAGTTTAGTGTAATTTTAGCTCTTCTGAGGGTTTTATTAGTAATTTAACATCACATCTGAGGTAAATGTTGAAGTTCTGGATACTTCTGTTCCGTTTTCACAGTCACCATGTCTTTCCTTTGTTATTTGCCAGCTTTCTATATCATAATTCTCCGTTATTAGCTAGCTTGTGCTCAGTATACATGTATCCCTGTTGCCTAGCAACAGTGTTTTCATGATTTTAACCTCGTGAATGGGTGAGTGTGTTGTTTGCTGGCTCAGAGTTGATCCCATGTTTAAATGTAGGCAAAAGTTTATCTAACGCCAGTGAGATGTGCTAGTTGGCTAATTTAGCTAGCTAGCTCGTCCTTTGCTACAAAAAAAAGCTTAGTTGTGCTTTTTTTTTTTTTTTTTTTTTCCCCTTGAACAGCAAAAAGTTTTTGATAATATTATGAAGAAGGGTAAAAGGTGAGGTAACTGTTGCAGGCAGAATGATCATTTCAGAATGCTCGCTGTGTGAGAGTCAAGTCACCGCTTAGCATCGCGGTCCAAATATAGCAGTGAAATGTCAAACAAGGGCTTGTAACGTCTCGGAGCTGTTCTTCATCTCTCACCGTGCCCTCAGCCAACTCTCAGAACCAGATGTGCTGTGGAAATTTCCCAAGACGACTACGCCCCGGCTCGAAGGCCACAAGGGTTCACAAGGGTTAAAACGAAAGGATTGAAACTGTGTGTGAAACACGTGGGCATGAAATGATCAAACACACACACACACACACCTGAAGAAAAAAATATAGAAACCGCTTTTCTGTTCTCTCTCTCTCTCTCCCCCCCCCCCCGCGTTCTGCTTCAGTGGTTACGGAGGCACAAGTGAGTGGTGAAAGCTAAAAGGAGGGAAACAGTTGCGCAAGTGCTGGAAGGGGGGAAGGGGTGTGTGTGTGTGTGTGTGTGTGTGTGTGTGTGTGTGTGTGTGCCTAAACAACGCAACATCAGTCCACAGTGTGCTAACCAAGAGCATAACAACTGACATTTCTCTCTCTCTCTCTCTCTCTCTCTCTCTCTCTCTCTCTCTCTCTCTCCATCCGTAGCCCGGGAAACAGAAGAGAAAGTTTTCCTCCTTCTTCAAAAGCCTGGTCATTGAGCTGGATAAGGAGCTGTACGGTCCAGACAACCACCTGGTGGAGGTAAAGCAGTTCAGATAGTGTTTGAATATTTTGCCCTATTTTTAAAAAAAAAAAGAAAGAAAGAAAGAAAGAAAGAAAAAAAGGGTGAACTGTTGCGACGCGGCGAGTTTGTGTTCAACACAGAGGAGAAAATGTTCACGTAATGGCGGCGTGCGAGCCAAGCACAGCCGAGGGTGCCAATACTTTAATCTTTAGGAAAATACAGAGTTTAGATGTTACCCTACAGTGTTAAAATACTATGAATAAACAGAGTTGCACAGTCTTTGTAAAATCAATATTTATATTCAAAATATTACTGTGGGTAAATATACAAAAATACTGAAAGTAAATTAAAAAAAAAAGATCGATGGATCAATGAATATAAACAATATTGCTGTGGGTAAAAAAATATTTAGAAAAATGTTACTTTAAATAGATATTTAAAGAAAGAAAGAGGGGGAAAAAAGTGTAAATAAATATTAAAAGGTATTGCTGTTGGTAAATAAATACACAAACATTACTGCAGGTGTGTAAATATTATTTAAAAATTACTGAGGGTAAATAAATATAAAAAAATTATTGCTGTTGCCAAATAAATATTTTAAAAAACATTTAAACATAAACATTAAAAAAAAACATGTAAAATATTACAAATATTTTTGTAGGTAAATAAATATGAAAAAACCTGACTGCAGCTAAAAAATATATAAATATTGTACTGTGGTTAAGTAATAAAACACATTACTGAGGTAAATTTAATAATTAATAATAAAATAATTAATATAAATAATTATTTTTTTTAAAATAACAAAAATGTAAATAAATCTCAGATGTTATATTAAGGGTTAAAATCGTGATTTTTGCCTCCTCGAGATTAGAGCAGTGGTGTATCGTCACACTGATAATCTGGGAAGCAGGAAATGAGGAAATGTTAGGACATAACGGGAAGCTGATGAGGAAAGTGAGTTGTTTTAAACGTGTTCCTGTTTGGGTCGTCAGTGGCACAGGATGCCCACCACGCAGGAGACGGACGGCTTTCAGGTGAAGCGGCCCGGAGACGTGAGCGTGAAGTGCACGCTGCTGCTCATGCTGGACCACCAGGTGAGAGGCGCGTGGCGCCGAGGGTGCCAATACTTTTACAAGCAATCGAGGCAGTTATCGTGCTAATGTAACGCGTCAACACCGATTTCTCCCTCCGCGTTTCCCCACCCGAAGCCGCCGCAGTACAAACTGGACCCTCGGTTAGCGCGTCTCCTGGGCGTCCACACTCAGACCCGAGCCAGCATCATGCAGGCGCTCTGGCTCTACATCAAGAACAACAAGCTGCAGGACTGCCACGAGAAAGAGTACATCAACTGCAACCGCTACTTCAGACAGGTACCTGTAGCGTAACGAGCGTCCCGAGGACTAGCGGTTAGCGTCCGGCTAACACGCCGGTGTCTCGTTTCAGATCTTCGCCTGCTCCAGAATGAGGTTCTCCGAGATCCCCATGAAGCTGGCGGGACTCCTGCAGCACCCGGACCCCATCGTCATCAACCACGTCATCAGGTGTGTATGCGCGCTGCTTTTACCTCACATCCCACACCTCGCTGCGCTCAGAGGGTCACAGCAAAACAAAAAAAGCGTTTCTCGTGTCTCCGCTCGTGGACAGCGTGGACCCGAACGACCAGAAGAAGACGGCGTGCTTCGACATCGACGTAGAAGTGGACGATCCGCTGAAGGGCCAGATGAGCAGCTTCCTGTCCTCCACCACCAACCAGCAGGAAATCGCAGCCCTGGAGATGAAGGTGCGCGTGTGTGTGTGTGTGTGTGTGTGTGTGTGTGTGTGTGTGTGTGTGTGTGTGTGAGAGATGGTTAGCCAGTCGTTAACGTGGTGATCATGTGATCGGACCCCAGTTTCCTCACGAAGAAGGTTTTGTTTTGATTATTTTCTTCTTGTTGCTCATCAGATCCATGAGACCATCGAGTCGATAAACCAGCTGAAAACGCAGCGGGACTTCATGCTGAGCTTCAGCAGCAACCCTCAGGACTTCATCCAGGACTGGCTCAAGTCTCAGAGCCGAGACCTCAAGGTACCCACAATCCCCTTCTAAACCACGGCCCAATTCTCGAATCCGATCGGTCAGAAAGTGTGCAGTATTTTCACGTAGCAGCGCGGCTCGGACAGTCGTTTCAGCTGGACCATGAACGATTACTAGCTTAATATTAACGCGCTCCTTCTGATACGTTATCGTTTCTATAGTAACGGCTCGTACACGGGGACTTGTACGGCGGACGCACCACATGATCTAAGACTAACAATAAACAGAATTTAAAATCGGTTGTTTAACAAAGTAAATCGTATAATCGTTGATGCTGTGATTTTATTTATTTATTTATTTATTTATTTATTTATTTAGGAGACATTTAATTTACCCAAAATAAGTGGTATAAGCGGAATAACACTCCAGACCGTGTTGGATGGTATTGGAATAAATTACTAGACGTATTAAACTTTTTTTTCCTAAACTGATTAAATTCTGAGAATTTCTTTCTGGAATAATGGAATTGAACACAGGACCTTAAACATTCCCACGTCCCGTGAATCATCTTTCCGGATATATCACAGGAACGACTGGGAAGATGTATTAAAGGAATAGTTTGAAATATTAAAAGAGATGGCTTAAAAAGATGGAGCCGTCTTGGACTTTCTGTATTGTAGCAGAAAGCTGGAGGTGCTGAAAAAAATTCGCCTCCGAGCTCTAGCGCAAAAAAGCAAAAAGAAACACATTTCCGACACCAAATATGACTTGGCTGAAGGAGTCCATTTGTAATATTGTCGCTATGGCGATAATTACAGCCTCTTAGTGTTTGGCTGTAACCGCGGTGTTATGAGACGGTTCTGAATATGCGAAATGTCAAGCCAAGAGCTCCGCGTTACTCAGCCGCTGAGCTCGTGAGATCGGGACTGGTTTTCATTAAGAAGTCATTTGGTCCGACTCAGTGGCGCTGCTATGATCTGTGTGTGTGTGTGTGTGTGTGTGTGTGTGTGTGTGTGTGTGTGATTCAGCTGATGACGGACACTGCCGGGAACCCGGAGGAGGAGAGGAGGAGTGAGTTCTACCAGGCTCCCTGGATCCAGGAGGCCGTGGGCCGCTACGTATTCACCAAGGTACGTGTTCTGACGTTGATCATCTCTTCCTGATGTAGCCGTAGCTACTAATATACCCTTAAACTTTTAATAGGAACTGGACATCTTAGGCATGATTGATCGTTTATGATTTCTAAACTAATAAAGCGTAAATTTTAAAATTAAAGATGCGGTCTGTAAAGTTTAAAAGGGTTCCTGGACCTGTAATAATCATATCAGCTCAAAGATACCCGAGAAAACCTGCGCTTCACAAAAAGCACCGTGCTGTGGAATGCACAGGTTTCTTAGTTTCAAGCGGCTGTTTTAGATTTTTCCGGGCCAGATATTCCCTGTACTCCGGCTCCACCTCTTTTCCTTAAAAGGCAAGTCATGCGCTGTTTCAGCAGAGGGTGTGAAGAACTACAAACAGCTCCTTTAAACATGTTTTCAATCAAACAGTCAACAAAAGTACGGTGTGAGGAACCGCAAAACGTAAACCCCGTCTGTCCCGAAGGCGTTCCCATTTCAGTGACCGCTGCCAAGCGCTCACACTGGAGACTCCTTCCGTAAATAAATATATAAACTTCTCTCTGGTGGTTCTCAGGTCCAGCAGAGGAGACAGGAGCTGGAGCAGGTGCTCGGTATCCGCCTCACCTAAAGCCCAGAGGAAACGTTTTGGATGGAGGCGTCGAATTCGAGATGCTGCAAATCTTCACATTTTGCATATTTTTTCTTTTTTTTTTTTTTGCTTAAAATCTGACGTGAGATTTCCTCAGGTCACGGATTTGTCGCGATTGTAATTTTTTTTTTCCATGTATGAAAGCATTTTTTTTTTCTTATTGTTCAAATCCTAGTGTGTATTTGCCTTTTGTTTGGTATTGCATACCCAGTTTGGACCGTGTGTGTGTGTGTGTGTGTGTGTGTGTGTGTGTGTGTGTGTGTGTGTGTGTGTGTGTGTTGGGGGGGGTCATTTTGTTTTTAACAAGTTTCTAAGCCATAACTGCCTTGTTTCTTATTTTTGCCAATGAGATAAAATGGAAGGTGGAGTTTTATACAGGTGTCTCTGATTTAGGAGACTTAACCCAAAATGTAGTGTTTACAGTGTGTGTGTGTGTGTGTGTGTGTGTGTGTGTGTGTGTGTGTGTGTGTGTGTGTGTGTGTGTGTGTGTGTCTTCACTGTGCCAGACGTAACAGTGAGAGAACACAGACGTGTGTTTATAAACAGCAGGTAGGAGTGTAAGCCATTTTGAAGTGATGTAAGATGGCCTTAAATGTAAAGAGGAAGTCTGTTCTCCGGACGTTGCTTCACACACCCGAGATCAGATGACGTTCCAGATTTATTCATCCTGATCATTCCAATCAGAGAGCTGGATCCTCGTAAGAGCACTAGGTAGATCGAGACTTGAAACTTGATCAGCGATCGGATAAAGAAAACGGTACTGAAACCCGGAGAGGACATTTTAAAAGTTTTCTTTTTTTTTTCCTTTTCCTTATGCACAGTCTTTTAGTTTCAATGTGGTACTAAACCAGAGTCAGGAAATCAGCTACTTTATTTGAGCTCTGTTTGCTATGTCAAGTTTGAAATTAATACAATTGTTCCCACATTTTGGTTCATTTTTGCTCGCGTTAATAAAGTGCGCGTCGTACGGTGATGCTGTAGAGGGCAGTGGAAATGCAGTCCCCCCCACGAACTTTTCCACATTACATCGTGTGAAAACCCGGAAATGAAATGGACTTAATTAGGATTGTGTCATAACGCTACGCAAAATATCATAATATTGAAGGGGGTGGGACCAAAATAGGTTTGCGTAATATTCTACAAAATAAAAATTGTTGCCCTTTTGTTCGGATTCATCTCATGAAAAGCATCCCCACAACATGATGCTGCCACCACCATGCTTCGTGGTGTTCTCAGGGTGATGAACAGTGTTGCATTTCCTCACAAAATGTTGTGTGAAGTTTAGAAATTTTTTTTTTATTTATTTATTATTATTATTATTATTTTTTTATTATTTTTTTTTTAATACCCAAACCCTTGATATTTTCCAGAATTTTGTCCTGGAGCTGTTTTGACAGCTCCTTGGTCTTTATGATGCTGTTTGTTTATGTGAAAAACTCCAGGAACCGTATTTATATTTATCATGAGATGTTTTAATTGCACACAGTTCCCCCAGGACTAATTTAGGGGTTTTACAGCAAGTTGGGTGAAAAGTAAAATTTTCACAACTTTTACAGTTTTTTTTTTTTTTTTTTTACTTGGGCTATTTTGTGTAAATCCATGACCTATCATCCCAGATGAATCCATTTCAGTTCTACATAACGTGGAAAAGTTCAAAGGAGGCGGGGGTGAAAACTTACGCACAACACCGTGTACCATCCAAAGCTAACGTCCATCCACAGCGCAGACTTGAGCACTCCGTCTAAGCTGTATTCTCGTTCATGTGAACCAAAGCGTGGAAATGATGAATGAAAGTTTATTAAAATTTAATGTTGTTTACGTTTACTACGCTTCTCCTGAGCAGGGTTGAGCTTACCAGCTTGTTGCCATGGTAACAAGCGACAACAGCGCTTCTCGCCAATATTAAAGCCATACTGCGTGTTTAGTTCAAGTGTATTTGCTCTGGTTTCAGCTTCTTACATTCCGTATAGAAAAATAGAAAAGTTTCCACTCAGGAGGAGAGATGATCATATGAACATTGACACTTAAAGGGACGATTTGGGCTAAAATCAAATTTCCACATTTATTTTAAACGCAAGTTGATCAGCTGAGACATTTTTCCTGAAATTGACAAATGCAAAAATGTTAGTGATTTTGGGTTTTTTTGCTATGAAATTCCCTGATGTTGAACTAGCGAACTAATTAGTTTATGTAGGTAATATTTATCTCCTCCAACTAAATAGCTAGCTAGCTAGCTACATATTTAGCTATTTTTATATTCATCTAGTCTAAAGGTACAAGGAGATAAAATAATCTACATGGCTATCTATATTTAGCTAACGCACACACGCGATCCTTAATTAGCTAATTTAATAACTAATTAAATTATTTCAGTGGGCGATATGGCAAAATGATCACGTTACTTGAATGCGTTTTTACGTTACGCAATATATAATATCAATATATAATTTTGCAAAAAATTTCAACAGGAAAAAAAAAAACTACAGGTTGAGAGATTTTTGTCCAGTGTTTCTAAAACATTTATGTATTTCACGTAAATTTCTTTAGTGTTCAGTTAGCAAGTAACAAATAAGCACCGAAACGTGACGAGAACGACGATACACAGCCGCAGGAAGTGATCCTTTGACTGACGATGTAAACAAACGACCACGTTTACTCAAAATACTGCGTCCTGCAGTTGAAATTTGATCCTTCCTGCTATATTTTGTAATGAATTTACTTGGTACTTGTCTCCAAACGATAAACAAACTAGTCACGTAAACCACAAAAACGTAAATATGCAGCGCAAGCGCCATGGACGCTTGTAGTTTATCTCTTGTTGCCACGTCCGACCGCTGTCGTCGTTGCTTGTGGGCGTGGCCTGTCCAGTGTCTTTTTATTTCGTTCCGATGAGAAATCTTCGTAGCTATATATAGCTGCTAAAGAGAACTAATTAGTTACACATTCTGGCTGATCGCCGATGTTTGAGCTGCGTGGAAAATGTGTGTAAATTTGAATTTTGCCCTGAAAGATCCCTATAATTTCATAACGGCTATTATTATTATGATTATTGTTAATAATGATGATAATAATAATAAGTTTTTGTTTTACAGGTGTTTTTAAACCCTGGCCTGTGACTTTATTACAGTTAGTATAACTTCCTGTATTAAACGTGCCATTGTTTTTAAGATGATGTACTCTTCTTTTTTTTTCTTTTTTTTTTTTTATAACCTGTTGAATGAAAAAAATTTGATTTTTTTATGACAAAAAGAGCATGTTCTATTTTGTAGTTTTTGACTTGTGATCTGTACTTTTTATACTTTTTAAAGCTCTTGTATTTTTTTTTTTTTCTTTTGTACAATAAAATGTTCGGCCCTTACAAAGGCATCAATGCTCTTCCTTTGTGGATCATTTTGAAGTGAAGGGATCGTATCTGGCCAGCTCCTGCAATACAGTAAGAAACTGCTACACAGGAGAGAAAAAACACACACACACACACACACACACACACACTCACACTCACACTCACACTCCTCACTACATGGATCATCTTGAGTGGTGCTGGAGACGCTGCTGTCTGGCCGGTCCTGCTGATCCGGAGTTACTCCTCTCTGTGTCAGCTTACACGTTCCTGATGTTTACTCAGAACAGGCCTCGACGAGCTCGCATCATTCCTCAGCACTGCGTTAAAGTTCACCACAGTCTACAGACACTAATCAGGATAGTGATCAACAGCCATCCTTTAAATAAATACATATAAAAACACTCAAAAATGATTTTAACTGCCTTCTGTAATAATCGACGTCTTATAAAGTCCCAGTGAAATGGCGTCAGCTGATTCTGTATGCTGACGTGGTTCCTTTTGAAACAGGAAGTCAGTGCGATGTTATGTTGTAGTGCAGGAATGATTAACACCATGGCCAAGTGTTTGAGACACACACACACACACACACACGCAAATCTAGCTATGTATGGATAAAAGCGAGTAGTTTTAGGGAGAGACGGACAGAAACGCACTGACCAGCGATGTTTACCGCTAACGAGCTGCTACTGTACAGCAAGACACGCCCCTGGGGGCAGGACATATGCGATATAGATATAGAGAGAGCATTTAATTGGACAAACGCAAGACTAGTACAGGATGAGTCATCGAAAAATTAGAACGTTTTCCTGGAACTATAAAATCAAATTTAAAATATTATTTTTATAGATATTCTACCGTATTGTTATCTTAAAACTAATTTGCAGAGCATCTTTTTTTTTTATTTACTTACTAAAATTAAAACAAATACGTTTTAAAAGTCTCTAATATTAATTAATATATTCAATAATTTTATATATATATATATATATATATATATACACACACACATATATATAAGACGTTGCATATATTTATTTTTAAGAAGAAAAGGAAAAATCGAATACCGCAACGACAGAGACCGGAAATACGTAATAATCCAGCGGAAGTTGTCATTCGTTTTCAAGATGGCGCTAGACGGAGTCGATCATGTAAGTTGAGATTCCTTCAAATGAAACAAATCGCAGTTTCGTTGTACTAATGTATGTGGTACTTTGCATTATATTTACCTAAAAGACATTTCGCTAGATATCCGGTGTTGTGTAGCGAAAGGAGAAAAGTCGGATTTTTATATTTTTATATTTTAAACATTTTCTTTAAATGGATTTTCTTTAAATAGAGTTCAGTTTGCTGTCTCATTGTTATTGCTAGCAGTTCTTTTCCCACTTGTATTCTGACATGTCCCGCCTTCTCTACTAGGATTGGATAGTTTTTGATGTGGTTTTCTCTGATTGGCCAGCTACATTTGTGCATGACCTAAATGGCCAATCCTAGGCCAGGAGGCGGGACTTGTTATAATACGGGTAGGAAGGATAGAATGATTAGCTTGTTAACGTAAGAAAAATGCTAGTGGTGAGTGTCGGCGTTCAGTTTGTTGTTTTTAATTTCTGATTGATGTCTTTTAGAGGAGGAAAGAATTCATGGTCATAATTTGTTATTGTAGTTTTATAAATGTAGCTGTATTGTCATTGTTAGCTTTAACGTTAGCGCTGTTTTATGTAGCTAGGTTAGCTAGCTGGAGCTTAGAGAGTCTCACGCTTGTTAATATGCAGAACGAGTCGTTGATTGATTCATTTTCTTTCTTGCTCTCTTGCTCTGTATTTCTCTCAGATGGAGTTGGAGGACAGTAAAGGAGGCACGGGTCTCCGGCAGTATTATCTGTCCAAAATCGAGGAGTTACAGGTAAAACTCGCGGTGTGTCATTCTCGAACGTGTCGACTCCTTTGAGTCGGATCTTTTCTGTGAATCGTATGAGCCGACTCGCACATATGAGCCATGTGTTTTTATTTTACTTTTCCTGTTTTTCTGCTTTTGTTGTAAATGCATGCTATTCCCTTTCTGTTGTAGTGTAAGTGATTCAAAATGCTTCCGTTTTTAACATTTGAACTTTGCTTTGCCTGGAATGTTTGAAAGAGTCGGCTCGTCTTGGTGAGCCGAGCCAAATGATCTGACTCACTGAAAAGAGCCGGAACTCCCAGCACTATCACTGGGTCCTTGTTTGAATTCTAGCTGCTCTCATTAGTTTAGGAGGTTAAGTGATATTCATTACACAAACCCTTGATGGGCTAAGGGGTTGATTTCGCTGAATTAAAAGATTCACTCGCGCAAATCTTCAGTATGCAGTGTTTTACTTTAAAGTTTTACTCTTCACGTTGTCTTATTCTTTCTCTTTTACTCGAAATCTACTGCAGCTTCCAGGAAAACGTGTACGTTTTAAAGTACGAGAAAGGTTAACAGTTCTTGAATCATGAATCTTGAAATCTTTCTGGGTTTTTTATTTTGTCTGTAGCTGACTGTGAACGAGAAGAGCCAGAACCTTCGGCGTCTGCAGGCCCAGAGAAACGAGCTCAATGCTAAAGGTAGAACCTATGAATGTTTGTGTCTGATTACTTTACTCAGTCCATCGTGTTTGATTAAAGTGTGTACCGTTCTATTGGGTAGAAGATTAGCTTATCAGATAGATATTGATTAAGATCGTATGTGTAGTTCCCCGCTGCAGTGTAACATTATCAAGACGCAGCTAGTTTCTGGTTGATATGAATTTTTTTTCTCATCTTCGTGCAGTGCGTCTGCTTCGCGAGGAGCTGCAGCTGCTGCAGGAACAGGGCTCGTATGTGGGCGAGGTGGTCCGAGCCATGGACAAGAAGAAAGTGCTGGTGAAGGTGAGTTACACGCCATAGTTCACTGAGCTAATGAGACACGGTGCCAACAAAACGAGTTGGACCACCGATTCATGGTCACAATTATTTATTTATTTAATTTTACAAAAGGGAGTATACATAACCCGAGTTGTTGAAATGATGCCTCTGATGTCATCGCTGACATCAGCCAGGGTTTTTGTTTGTTTGTTTGTTTTTTTGTTTTTTTTAGGGTAAAATCTGTAACTGAACCATTGTTGCCCCGTGTGATGCAGTATTGTGAATATTTTTGAGCTGTATTTTTCCTCATGTGTCTGTAGGTTCACCCTGAGGGGAAGTTTGTGGTGGACGTGGACAAGAACATCGACATTAATGACGTGAGTGTTACGGATTGATCGAGTTGCTCTGTGGTCGGTCCATGTTTTTTTGCGAGGATATGGCGTATGAAATGTGAACCGTTCCTGCAGGTGACCCCGAACTGCCGGGTAGCGCTGCGTAACGACAGCTACACACTGCACAAGATCCTCCCCAACAAGGTGGACCCTCTGGTGTCGCTCATGATGGTGGAGAAGGTACTGTAAGTTCTTCTGTGTGTGTTTGTGTGCTTGAGAGAGAGAGATGTATAAAAACGTTTTTCTGTCTAACCTGTAGGTGCCTGACTCTACCTATGAGATGATCGGTGGTCTGGACAAGCAGATCAAAGAGATCAAGGAGGTGATCGAGCTGCCCGTCAAGCACCCGGAGCTCTTCGAGGCCCTCGGGATCGCACAGCCGAAGGTGGGCGGGGCCAAAACCCACAAATCACAAAATCAGCGTCGGAAGTTTTCATCAGATTGAAATAACGTTTTGCTCTCTCGGGGTGACCTGTAGGGGGTGCTGCTGTACGGACCTCCTGGCACCGGGAAGACGCTGCTGGCCCGAGCCGTGGCTCATCACACCGACTGCACCTTTATCCGCGTCTCCGGCTCCGAGCTTGTGCAGAAGTTCATCGGAGAGGGTGAGGACAAACACAGGAAGTGTAGCAGCGACTTGTATCCTGTTCACCTCCAGTTGTGTAGAGGGGTTTCCTCCCTAAAGTAGCATTCCAGCGTAAAATTGGTGTTAATTGTCATTAAAGTGCATGTAAGTGTGTTTATTGGGTTAGATCTGATAATCAGATTTTTACTAACTTCATTATTCTTTCAACTCTGTGAACCCATTAGTCTCCAGATTTTGAAGACAAGTTCGTTATAGTTATTTGCCGGGGATCCTTGCGAGCAAACAACCCGCTATTCGCTAATTTCACTTTACCATATCCTGATCTGTTATTATACATAGTATTTACTGTATTTATTTATGATATAATTAGAATAATAATATATTAGACATCAGCGAGATGTTCCCTCCCTATATCCGTGTCTTTTACGGCTTTTTACAGGCGCACGAATGGTGCGTGAGCTATTCGTGATGGCGCGTGAGCATGCGCCCTCCATCATCTTCATGGACGAGATCGACTCCATCGGCTCCTCGCGTCTCGAGGGAGGCTCCGGTGGAGACAGTGAGGTGCAGCGCACCATGCTGGAGCTCCTCAACCAGCTCGACGGCTTCGAGGCCACCAAGAACATCAAGGTACACGAGGAATATGACCCATCACTGAGACTTTCAGACGTGATCGTGACTAGTTAAGAAGCTGTCGGATGTAGTGTGCTACGTTAAAAGTGTAATAATTTATTAAGACTTTTTTTTTTTTTTGGGGTCTCTTGCAGGTCATCATGGCCACTAACCGCATAGACATCCTCGACTCGGCTCTGCTCCGGCCTGGCCGCATCGACCGGAAGATCGAGTTCCCACCTCCCAATGAGGAGGTCTTGTGATATTATCATAAACAGCGAATAGATGCTTGGCTGATGGTTATTGTCACAGTGTGTATATAGCAGTAAAATGGCACAGCGCTCACTGTCCTCTTCCTTGACAGGCCCGTCTGGACATCCTGAAGATCCACTCACGCAAAATGAATCTGACACGTGGCATCAACCTGCGCAAAATCGCCGAGCTCATGCCAGGGGCATCAGGTGCTGAGGTTAAGGTAAGGTCAGCACTAAGACTGGAAAATACAGCAATATGAAAGTGGTACCAAGAGTGGGATCAGTTCTTTTATAACAATGACCATCTGCATTGTTTCTTAAAATAACGAGTAGCTAAAAAAAACTACAGCTAATGAAGCAATGCTTGGATAAGACTTCTAAATATTCATCATTAGTATTAATCCTCTTGACCAAAATGACTTGCCATTGCTTGTGGCTCCATCCTAAACTTGGCCGTGGGAACTGGCCTCTCCGTGCAGCTCCATCCTAAACTTTACCACCGCCTGTGACTCAGTTAAAGATTTGACCATGATGACTGGCCCCTTCCTGTGGCTTCGTCCTGATGTGTAGCATGACAATCGGCCCAAAAATTTTTTTTTTTTTTTTTTTTTTTTTTTTTTTTTTTTTTTATTATAAACATGACTGACCTTTGTTTGTATCTCCACCCTAAACTTGACTGTGAAGAACTGGCTTCTTCCTGCGGTTCTATCCTAAATTTCCCATGAACTTCTCCTAAACTTGACCATGATGACTGGCCCCTACTTGTGACTCCGTCCCATCTGTTACCATGACAACTGACCTCGCCGTCATCCTAAACCTGACCAAGATGACTGGCCACTTCATGTGGTTTTGTCCTAAATTTGATCATGATGTCTGGCTGGTGCTCGTGGTTCCTTCCTAAACGTGACCATGACATCTGGCCTTGTCCTTTGACCCAGTGTGAACCCTGACCTTGTCAACTGGCCTTGTCCTTTGACCCAGTGTGAACTCTGACCTTGTCAACTGGCCTTGTCCTTTGACCCAGTGTGAACCCTGACCTTGACATCTGGCCTTGTCCTTTGACCCAGTGTGAACCCTGACCTTGACAACTGGCCTTGTCCTTTGACCCAGTGTGAACCCTGACCTTGACAACTGGCCTTGTCCTTTGAACCAGTGTGAACCCTGACCTGGTCCTTTGACCCAGTGTGAACCCTGACCTGGTCCTTTGACCCAGTGTGAACCCTGGCCTTGTCCTTTGACCCAGTGTGAACCCTGGCCTTGACAACTGGCCTTGTCCTTTGACCCAGTGTGAACTCTGACCTTAACGACTGGCCTTGTCCTTTCACCCAGTGTGAATCCTGACCTTGACAACTGGCCTTGTCCTTTGACCCAGTGTGAATCCTGACCTTGACAACTGGCCTTGTCCTTTGACCCAGTGTGAACCCTGACCTTGACAGCTGGCCATTGATTTTGGCAATTGATCACTTTCTGAAACACTTGGGATTAACATAGCAAAAGCCCTGAAAATGCCATTACTGAAAATAAAATAAAAAGTTCAAAAGATGGCAGAAACTAGCATCAGTGTCTTGCTCCCTACTTTTTACAATGTACCAGTGAATCGACTTTTTGCCACCACACATCACGTGTCATTGCTCAATTCTTTCACGTAGGGCGTTTGTACAGAAGCCGGCATGTACGCCCTGCGAGAGAGGAGGGTCCACGTCACCCAGGAAGATTTCGAGATGGCTGTAGCAAAGGTAAGTTCATTTTCATTTGTAGGCTAGAAAAAAAAAAATAACGTTAAATACTTTAGTACGTTTTAGTGGATCTTGGTGGATTTCTAAAGGCTGCTTGACAAACTGCAGTTTTCTGCATGATACAAAAGTTCTGTAGTAACCATTAAATTTTTGGTCATCTTCTACATACACAGAATTAAACTATAATTGCATTCTTCTTCGTTAACAGGTGATGCAGAAGGATAGCGAGAAGAACATGTCTATCAAGAAGCTCTGGAAGTAGAGCCTTTATCGCCAGCGCCTTGTAACCTCAACTGTATTGGTTTTTTTTTGTTTTGTTTTGTTTTTTTCTTCTTCTTTGGTTTATAACTGTGCCCTGAATTTATTTTAAATAAATGGTGTCTCCTGTTCAGAATTACGCCTCCTCTCTTTTATAAGATGCATCACACAAGTAATTTATTTATATATATTCCACTGCAGACAAAGTGAGAATTTAATCCTAGCATGTACTGAGCAGTTAAGGAGGACGTTGCTGAGATGAAGGACCTTCATAAACTTTTTTTTGAACTCATGACCTTCTGGTCATGGTGTTAAGGTTGAATTTAAAACCTGTTCCCGGATATGGTCTTACGGATAAGAGAATGGATAAGACAAGACCTTTGGTGTAGAAAGCTGTTGTAAACTGAGATACACGCTCAGAAAAAAACATTTCAGACATTTTGTCATCTTTGTGAGCTGTACATTTGAGGCCAAAAGTTCACACACCTTGGATGGAGACTTTCATAGTCGATTTGACTCGTGTTAGTATTTGGTGACATCGCCTTTTAATTGCGTAACCTGAATCTAAGTCTTGGGGTAGCCTTCAACAAGCCTCTCCGTATTTTCAGAGCCGATGTACTGTCGTCAGGTTTGTGGGACACATTTTTTCCAGTTCAGTCCACAAATTTCCTATGGGATTTAGGTCAAGTGCACCAGTCCCTTTTCCAGCGAAACAACCCCCACAACACGATGCTGCCACCCTGTGCTTCACAGTTGGGATGGTGTTCTTTGAATTAAATCCTCACCCTTTTTCCTCCATACACAGTGCTGATCATTTTGACCTCCAAAAGGGCTAGGTCTTCGTCCTAGTGTTCACGTTCAAACTTCAGTCTTGCACCATAGCCTTTCAGGTCATGGTGATGTAGAACTCTCTTAATGGTAGATGTTCATATTTGGTATCCGATGCCTCCAACATCATCACCAGTTTCTTTGGTGGTGTTCTGGGGTTCAGTTGAACCTTTTGAACCAAAGTTTGTTAATTCCATCAATTTCTGAAGTCTTTCAGACCGTTTAAAGACTGTTCTTTCTGAAATAAATCAGTCTCTAATCAAACATTTTAAAGTTACCTGTGAGGTGAACAAAGTAAATTCCCTAGCTGACTTGCTGAATGAAACGTATGGTAACACGAAATGAGGCCTGATTTGCCTCCTTTCTTTGGTTCTGCCATTTTCGTTTGCTTTTCGTTCTCCTGTTTCAAATGAATAGCTTGGTCCAGATGTTCTGGTTTCTCAGAACCTCATCTATAGGCTCCTCAAGATTTAATGCCATCAGTCATGATCTCAGCCTGATGTTCCTGATGTTTCAAATCGATCACAAGGTCCCACAAAACATTTGCCACGTTCTCCTTAAAGACGTTGTTTCACTGTGGAGATTCGGCACGACATAAAAATAAGCAACGAACCAATATTAATATGCAAGCGGAAACTTCATGGAATCCCGAGTCATCATCCCTTGACAGTTTTCCTGAAAGCAGCAGGAACAGCAGTTACACAATAGTTTGCAGGAAGTGATGTTTATTGGATTAACAAAATTTGAATAATAGGATAGAATTTCCATATTTGTTCAGAATCTTTTTTTTTTTTTTTTTCAGTTTTCATAATTAGTTAGAATTTTAAAAATGCTCTTTTCCTATTTCCTTTTTGTAACGATCATCACACAGTTTAATAAACGGCATAATTTTTCTATATTTGTTTTCAAATCAAAATTAGAATAAAAAAAACATTTTGATGTATTTCTTTTTATTTCCTAAATTCCTAAACATTCATTTATTGTTAATTCTTTTAATTGTTGTTTTTTTCATCATTAGTTATGAATTTATTGTTGACATTTACTTAAAAAAAAAAGCGAATAATTTCAGAAAAGTTAAAATTCTTTGTATTAAATATTAGTTAATTCATTAAGACATTAAACACTTTATATCTGTGAACAATTCTGTAATCTTTTTTAATAGGGAAAAAAAATTACACTTTTGTGTAATTACAATGAAACAGAAGAAACAGGATCTATTTTTTAATCATTTACTACCCTGGTCTCATTTCAGAGCTTTCTGTTATTGTTGACTTATTGCTGGAGTGAAAACAAGCTTTCTTATAATTATTAACCCATCGTAACGGCCTTGAGTGTATGTGCTCTTAAGGAACGTTGTTTTGTCATTCCTGCTGCAAGTCATCGTCATGTCCAGCACGTCGTCTGCGACTCCTTCAGCTTTTTCCAGCAGTAAAGGTTTGTTACGTCAGCGATCTGCTCAAAGTCCTCGTGTGCCGTTTCATCGCCACACTGGGACGCCGTAAGTGCAGCCTGAAGAGCTTCTTCAAACGCATTTCGACTTCACTGTGATTCACTGTAAGTATAAGATTCAATATTCAGTTTATTATATTGACACTTTTGTGCTTTTAGCTATTAGTGTCAGTTCCTAGGGACCTCGTGCGCTGGAGTTAGTTCATGTTTACAGTGAACCTTAGGCCATGATTACGGTTAAGGTAGCTGTGAAACGATTTTGCACCCGAACCATCTGATAGAAGGGATTTCTGTATATTTTGCGTGTAAAACATTTTTACGATAGAATTATAAGCATTAAGAATTATTATAAGCAACAAACTCTAAGTGTTATTTTTAGCAGGGCGTTTTTTGTTTTTTTTGGGAAAGTTGACAGGATGTCCTGTCTCTTGACACACCTCAAAACTGAGTTCACCTCAAAACGTCATCGTAGACACGGAGGTGCCAATACTAACGATTGTTCCGAAGCTGTTGGACTTTCATCAGATTACAGCAGCAGATTCCTGGATTTAATTTGTATAGCTTTGTATAGCTAACTGAACTTTTTCTTCCCTCTTTCCATAGACCAGCAGCAGGAAATATGGAAATGGATTACTACTATATAAAGTAAGTTGAACCCTTTTTAGTAATGTCTTAAACGCTTAAAAATTCTGGACATAATTGTTTTTTTTTAAATTATCGGTAGACTAAACATTCATTTAAAAGGCATTTCATAACTTTACAATTTTATAAGTAGTTATATTTACTTGTGTGTGTGGTGCTTTTATGAATGACTGCATTGCTAGCAATTAGCATCTTTATTTAATAATAATAATAATAATAATAATAATAATAATAATAAAGCATATTAGAGCATTAGGTGATTTTAAATCTAAAATTGGGTAACATTTACAGTAAACGTTACAGCCTGCAGTTACCGCAAAGACCAAAAACACAGAAGATATGTCGCAAAATATAAAATAAAAATAAATCATTTAATTTTTAAAAATTTGAATTACAGCGAAAATCAGCTCCATCCATACAATAACAGCCGGAGCCCACACTGGTCATGTACCGTTACACAATAAGTCAAAATTATACTTGAGTAAAAGTTAAAAAGTATCCATACACACTCATACGCTTTTTTTTCCCCCTCATGCCTGCAAATTTACAGCAATCAGTCCGACTCGCTTTGTAACGTTAGCTAGAAAAGCTCAAAAAGGTTAGCGGCGCTAAATAATAATTTATTTTATATGTATAAAATATAACATAATATTTTATAATTTTTATATATAATTCAGTTTGGAGTGCATGATTTCATTCCACGTTAATCAAAGTGGTGGTGTTGGTTCACGTGGGAGCAGTTCAGTTCGGCGAGCACTGAGACACGCTTCGGGGCTACCCACCTTGCGCTCGTTTTTAATGAGCTCGTACTCAGTACTCGACACATCCGTCTACATCAGAATGCCAGGAGTAAAAGAAGCGTGTTTTTTTTGTTTTGTTTTTTTATAGAAATATAATTGAGTAAGAGTATTGTATTCAGGTTATGCGTAGTAACAATTGTAGTAGCATAGTTCCAGTGCAGATCCGAGATCAAGCTGACAGTGAGTTTTAAACCGATTTTTCGAAACCATGCGTAAAGTGTATAATGCAAGGTTTCTTTCCCACAACGCACAGGATCTTCTTATCGCCACTCCTGGGCTTCTCCATCGCTTTGCTCGTGATGAAATGCTGCTGTAAGCGCCAGTGCTTCGGCCGTTCCACAACGAGTGAGCTGCAGCACCGTAACAGCCCCATCTACGTCATTCCCATTCCTGTTAACGACGACAACTTCGACGAAGCGTCGCTGTCATCTGTGGCGGCGTTCGCACCCCCTGCATACGACTCCGTCATCCCTGTCATCCCTCCACCACCGTATTCAGAGGTAAAGTCCTACCTTACACATCAGGGGGGTTTAGAAAACAGAGCCTTTCAAAAACCTGTCTAGAGTCTTTTTATTTTCCACTTTCTTCAAATCAACTGTTTTGTTTTTTTTAAAGGAACTGCTAATGTGCTATCACTAATGTGCTAAGTTAGCATGATGTGGTGTAACTCGTCAACATTACAGCGTGTACTAAGACTACTTACAAAGCTCTTATCTAATGTGAAATCAACATTTTCCCATCAAAATGAAAGCTAAAAGCAGCGTTTCGCCCAGAATGCAACATGGCTAGCACTCCTTGCGATCTAGTGTTAGCACAGTGCACTTCAAACTAGTTACAGTGCATCCGGAAAGTATTCACAGCGCTTCACTTTTTCCACATTTTATTATGTTACAGCCTTTTTCCAAAATGGATTAAATTCATCATTTTCCTCAAAATTCTACAACGTGAAAGAAGTTTGTTTGAAATCTTTGCAAATTTATTAAAAATAAAAAAATGGAAAAAAAATCACATGTACATAAGAATTCTCAGCCTTTGCTCAATACTTTGTTGAAGCACCTTTGGCAGCAATTATAGCCTCAAGTCTTTTTGAGTATGATGCTACAAGCTTGGCACACCTATTTTTGGGCAGTTTCTCCCATTCTTCTTTGCAGGACCTCTCAAGCTCCATCAGGTTGGATGGGGAGCATCGGTGCACAGCCATTTTCAGATCTCTCCAGAGATGTTCAATCGGGTTCAAGTCTGGGCTTTGGCTGGGCCACTCAAGGACATTCACAGAGTTGTCCCGTAGCCACTCCTTTGTTATCTTGGCTGTGTGCTTAGGGTCGTTGTCCTGTTGGAAGATGAACCTTTGCCCCAGTCTGAGGTCCAGAGCGCTCTGGAGCAGGTTTTCATCAAGGATATCTCTGTACATTGCTGCATTCACCTTTCCCTCGATCCCGACTAGTCTCCCAGTTCCTGCCGCTGAAAAACATCCCCACAGCATGATGCTGCCACCACCATGCTTCACTGTAGGGATGGTATTGGTCAGGTGATGACTAGTGCCTGGTTTCCTCCAGACATGACGCTTGCTATTCAAGCCAAAGAGTTCAATCTTTGTTTCATTAGACCAGAGAATTTTGTTTCTCATGGTCTGAGAGTCCTTCAGGTGCCTTTTGGCAAACTCTAGGCGGTACGTCACGTGCCTTTTACTGAGGAGACGCTTCCATCTGGCCGCACTACCATACAGGCCTGATTGGTGGAATGCTGCAGAGATGGTTGTTCTTCTGGAAGGTTCTCCTCTCTCCACAGAGAAAAGCTGGAGCTCTGTCAGAGTGACCATCGGGTTCTTGGTCACTTCCCTGACTAAGGCCCTTTTCCCCCGATCGCTCAGTTTGGCCGGGCAGCCCGCACTAGGGAGAGTCCTGGTGGTTCCAAACTTCTTCTGTTTACGGATGATGGAGGCCACTGTGCTCATTGGGAACTTCAATGCTGCAAAAGTTTTTCTGTACCCTTCCCCAGATCTGTGCCTCAATACAATCCTTTCTCTGAGGTCTACAGACAATTCCTTGGACTTCATGGCTTGGTTTGTGCTCTGACATGCACTGTTAACTGTGGGACCTTATATAGACGTGTGTGTGCCTTTCCAAATCATGTCCAATCAACTGAATGGACTCCAGTCAAGTTGTAGAAACATCTCAAAGATGATCAGTGGAAACAGGATGCTCCTGAGCTCAATTTTGAGTGTCATGGCAAAAGCTGTGAATACTTATGTACATGTGATTTTTGCAAAGATTGCAAATAAACTTCTTTCACATTGTCATTATGGGGTATTGTTTGTAGAATTTTGAGGAAAATAATGAATTTAATCGATTTAGGAATAAGGCTGTAACATAACAAAATGTGGAAAAAGTGAAGCGCTGTGAATACAAGTATAACATCAATGGTGTCCAACAACGCTAAAGCTAAAACATTAAGCTAAAACTAGCTAAAGATAAAACTAGCTAAAGCTAGAACTAGCTCTTAGTTAGTTACTAGTCGCAGCAGTTAGTACCAGAGAGTGGCTATGAGGAAAGGCGGGTCCAAAAAAAACCCCAGAAATATTAATTATTTTGAAAAAGCCAATGCTGAGTTAATGGTCCAATCACACACACGTTATTCAACACGTGTAACATCGTAGCAACCCGATTTGTTACTTGTTCTTACGCATTTTTGTACACTACTGCTTATGTTAATTCTTACGCATGTTCTTACAATACTGCTTATGCTATTTCTTATGCATTTTTGTATAATACTGCTTATGCTAATTCTTACGTATTTTTGTACAATACTTGTTATGCTAATTCTTATGTATTTTCATATAATACTGCTTATGCTAATTCTTACGTATTTTTATACTATACTGCTTAAGTTCATTCTTACACGTTTTCGTACAATACTGCTTATGCTAATTCTTACGTATTTTTGTACTATATTGCTTATGCTAATTCTTAGGTATTTTTGTACAATACTGCTTATGCTAATACTTACATATTTTCGTACAATACTGGTTATGCTAATTCTTACGTATTTTCATATAATACTGCTTATGCTAATTCTTACGTATTTTTATACTATACTGTTTACGTTCATTCGTATACGTTTTCATACTACACTATATTACCAAAAGTATTCGGTCACCCATCCAAATGATCAGAATCAGGTGTCCTAATCACTTGGCCTGGC
>CM074985.1:1755939-1785939 GCA_037576825.1 Pangasius krempfi | reverse complement strand
AGGAAGTGCCTCTCCAGTGTTAAATTTCGTTACCATGTAACACACACACACACACACACACACGTCTCTCTTTCACTCCCAGATGAATCAGACGCGAGTCGTTTCGGGGTTTGATTAACAGGTTTATTAGCCTCACGACCGCCTCAGTGATTAGTGAGAGCTGATTACAGCCGAATCCGCACCAAACTTCGACCGGGTTCTTTGAGGAGCGTCTCTACGTGACAGGACATTTATTGCTGCTTTATTTCCAGGACGCTGTCTTTATAGTATGAGCGCGTAATTATTTACAGGAGCTTTAAAGCACGACATGGACAGGAACGTCTCCCTCTTTCTCTTACTCCATCGCCGTAAACGAATATAAACCAACAGCTACAGGTCACACAGCGTCTGTACAAATATACAGCGTTCACTACTCACATACACACCGCTGTTCGGGCTTCGTTAACCGAGCACAGCTTCCAAACACACACACACACACACACACACACACGGAGCGTAAAAAAAACTCCATCTCAGCTCCATCGCTGCTTTATAAATTTTAGAGGAATGGTTTTTTATTTACTGTAAAATACAGAGACTCGCTCACGTGAGGTTGCTTGTTGGATCGCATTGAACGTCTCTGGGCTCGGATTTTTGTGCAGGTGATATATATATATATATATATATATATATATATATAAGCATAATTAAATGGAGTAATGCTAATTTAAAACGATGTACAGTTTCTCCTCTTATTATAGTCACTTTAGTCCAGAAAAGGTGACAAAGCATGACAGGTGACTTTTCTACGTGAGATTTTCTCCTTTCTGTGTAAACAAACTATGACGCATTACGATTGGCTCGAATGAGTCCGCGCTGGTGAGTGTAGCTAGCTAGCGTGTGTAGCTTGCTAGCTAGCTAGCGTTGCTAATCTGACCACTAATCTGACCACTACACGCCCACAGGGACACATTATCGGTTCCTCCACAGTTCCAAACGTTACACAAGTACACAACTAACTGCAGGGATTCAGCTGTAACAAACACCACCACTACGCAAGTGGCTGCTAACAGAGACTCGGACAGTTCCTGGGTCACGACTAGCTCTTGAAAGCCTTACATCTATTAAACATCTCCAGATATTATTCTCATAACCCTTAATGAGACATCTCACTAGCACACGTGTGTTTGTTAGATTTTGGAAAATTAATTTCCTCTGTCTACGTCCCCCCCCCCCAACACTAATTTTTCCTCCTCATTTTTAAGTCTCAGTTTAATTTCATCATAGCATTATTACCAAAATATTCAAAGTTTGTGCTGTTTGTATTTTTATCATCTTACTGAATTGAATTACAATGCATTAATTAGTACTATCTGGCCTACACTTCTAATCTTTATCCTTATCTTCTCCTGCCTCAAAATCACTCCATTCACCATTAAAGATTTTTCTCACCTTTACAAATACAGAGCAATAACACAGTTACAGCATCATGTAAATATCTTGGTTAGTATACCAATTTATTCGTTTTTTTTTTTTTCTTCCCGTTTTGACTTAAATGTAATGATTATTCATAAAAAACATTCTGAAATAAAATATACGATCATTTTGGTAGCATTACTCCATCAACAATATTAAAATAAGAAAAAAAGTGGTATAAAACAAAAACAATGAACAAGCCTTACGGACAAAAACATGTTTACAACATTTGCGAAAGCACACGCTAGGCTTGTGAGATATTGATTTCTCCCTGCTCTGGATTTATCATAAAAAAAAAAATAAATAAAATCTCGATTAACGAACCTAAAGCCATGGAGTGGTGCTGTTGAGTGTCATTAGGTTTACATGTAAACCTGCAGTACGTTTCTGTACGGCAACCAGGCAAGCTGGCCTTACTGGCCTCCTCCAGCTGCTCCTTTGTGGAGTTGATGAAGGCGCCCCATGATCGAGGGGTTGTGAATAGAGAAATAGGTCAGGAACTGCTTGCTGGCAGTGACAATTCGGAAAACTCAGCAGGATGGAGGAGTTTTAGGTCATTCCTAAGATTTGTAGTGTGACGAACTGTCTACGGGTTTTGCAAGTCACTTCATTTGGATTGGAGGGTTGACCCTTGATTGGAACGTGACCATTTTCTTATCACAATTACAGCCAATGAGGTCATTAAGAGGGCTCATAAACAGTAAATGCAAAACTTAAACCGGGAATACAATCTCATGCGGTTTTACCATTTCAAAAAAGAGTAAATTCAAGAGTTAAATGGTAAACCTGCACGATTGGTAGGAACATATTAGCAGAATGAATGTACCTGGATGTTGTAGCAGTGTAAGATAGAATGGGAATGATCAAATCATTATAATCGCACAAGCCTAGCGTGCGTGAGCGGCCATCTTTAAACGCTAAAAGTGGTCATTAGAGGGCACATAGCAGGTATCGGTAAATACACAGCCAAGATCACACACCAATTCCCAAAATCTTATGCCTTATTTTTGACAAAAATAGATTTGTTTCATATAATTGCCATGAAAAAAAAACTTGTGTTTTTGGTAGTATGTTTAGTAGAACATTACTGTTCCTAGGTTCATTTCTAGTTTTCTAGGTTTATTTACGAGCTGCTCACATGTCACCGCACTCGAATATAAATATATGAAGCTTAGTGTGGCTCAGAAAACCCAGCTCACAGGAACCCACTGGTGCTCGGTGCTCAGTCTCTCTAGCGCCCCCTTCAGGCTGCGATACGCGCCGTCCAGGTTATCATTGATGATGGTGAGGTCGAAGTAGTGACCATAAGCTCTCTGGATCCTCTCGCTCTCCTCCACCGTCCTCTTCAGCTCGCAGTCCTGCACACACGTGTACACGACACGTGATATTTCAGAAACAACTGAGATGCAGGTTTTAAAAGAAAATTTCCTGAACTCTTTGAAATAAAGAAATTGAAAATCTAGTTTAAAAGTATGACGTAATGATGCATACAAGAACGTTAGAAAAAGAACGTTAAACTCACTATACTGTATTTTCTGGAAAAAATGATGTACCATATAACTATCGAGTTGGAAAGTTACAAAGATGCATATTTATTTGCAAAACGCACAGTGAGCTGTTTGGTGACGACGCCGGCCTCGATCGCAGATCTGTTCATGTCCTTGAGAACTTCGAAGTCGGGGGCTTCGATGAACACGACGTAGGGAAGGAACCCAGCCGTCCGCAGCACTTTGAGAGCCTGAAGCGACAGAAATCAGTCGATCATTTATTGTGCTCATATAAAACTAATATCAAAGATGACACTGGACTAAAGCACTGAAATATTTCATGCTGGTGATGAACGTGGGCCAGGTCTTGCAGCTATAAATACAGGACACAACGTTCACCATTTTTCTTTTTCTTTTTCTTTTTTTTTCTTTTTGGGGGGTAGTGATGATGTCCGTATCGGATTGGTGCTGGATATCAGCAGATACTCAGAGCTCTGTGTTTGTAGTTTGTCTCTTGTTGGCGAATAGCGACTGCTACTGTCGTTTGTGGGCGTGGCCCGTTTTAGTTCTGATGAGAAACGATAGCTGTATACTGTATAGCTTCGAAAGCTAACTAGTTAAACACAAAAGAAAAATGGAATCTGCTTGTTTGAGTTACGCTAAATGCTCGACTTCGTACTAGCTTCACTGGCGGATTAGCAAAGCGAGCTAGCAAAGTCTGCTACTTTGAGAGATCGTATATGACAGGATAAGATGAAACCACGGCGAAGATTTTCTTCCATTTTTTGTGTCAAGCACTAAATGGGAACTGACTGCAGGATGGAAATGAAGCTGTGACCGGGGAACTGAAAAATGTTGAACAACACAAACACACACACCCCAAAGGATTGGAAATCATTCGAGCCAATCACTTGGATTTGTCACTTTACTGCATCATATCTTAATTTGCATAGAATTGAGAATGTCTTCATTCAAATGTCCCAAAATCAAAGTCATTATTTTACCACAATATCAATACTGTGATAAAGTTTCTGAGATACTTCATGGTTTAAAAACTCTGTTTTTACTTCCTGTTCTAATTATCCGCTTATTTCACCTGCGGGTTGACGTCCAGGATGCAGACCTTGCCCGACTCGATCACCTCGTGGATGGAGTTGATCTTGGTGCCGTACAGGTTCCCGTCGTACTCGCCGTGCTCCAGGAAGCGGCCGCTCTTAATGTCCGCCTCCATCTCACTGCGTGACATGAACAGGTACATCTGCCCCTCCTTCTCGTCCACTTTGGGCTTACGGGACGTGTCTACAGGGCAGCAAGGAAGAAATTAGTGAAAACTGATTAAACTCCTCCTGCTATTACAGGTGCATCATGGGAAATGGGCAGGAATATGGATTAGTAACCGTACAACACAGCTAGACGTAAAAATAAATAAATAAATAAATAAATAACAGCTATTGGATGGTAGTATATATGTGTGCGTGTGCGCGTGTGTGTTACAGGGTGTCGTGGTGCCGTAGCGATGAGGTTGTGACATCAGCAGCTTGTTTTTCAGGTTGCGGCGTCCGACTCCCTGAGCGCCGATCAGCACCAGAGTCTTTCTCCGGAACGGCGGCACCTTCGCCACCTCCTCGTAGATCAGCAGCTCGTGTCTGTCAAACTCTGACACAGAGAGAAAGAAAAAAAATCAGCTTTATTTTACATCAAACTCAAAACCTATTTTAAAATTTAAAAGACACAACTATGTTGACTTACATTGAAATTCAGAGACTTTTACCATTTCAGTAAATGCTGAATTTTCATTCAGGTTAAATACTATAAACATGTATACAGTATATAAAACAGTTGTCCAGGTACATTTGTGTGTTCTCATTGAAATCATGTTAAACCTACAAAATATTACAGCGTTCTCTTTATTACCAAGCTCAAAGGTTTGTGTCCCCGTCTGCAAGATCTAGTTAATTTATTTGAATTTGCACCTCACTGAGGTGTCTAATGATTCAAAACAGTCGCTTCAGTCTAGCTTTAAGTTTCATTTAAGGCATAAAAGTTCAAAACTAGTCTCAAGGAGTTTGCTGTGAGCAGTTGAAAGTCACTGGGAACCAGGAAAACAGCTACAACATGACCTAAAACTAAACCAGAAAGGAGAAGAGGATTAAAGATTTCGAGTCACAATATCAATAAACAGTTCACAATATCAGAATAAAGGAAGCAGAGCCACAGAAACAGAAAAAAACTGCAGTTCATTCAGTTTAATTAACCAAGCAAGCCAATTAAAACACCATTAACTAGCGCACGATTCAAGATATACCGCACAGTTCCAAAGCCATAAGCTGTGTCAGAAAAATACTTTAAAAATAATACAAGCAGATTTATACAATTTTAACACAATGAAGAATGCAGAACACACATACACATACACACACATTACTTCACAAATTAAGAAGAAAAAAAAAAGGCCCATGCACAAGGAACCAACTTGGTTGAAATGAATTTGATTTTCATTCATGCTTTTGGTGCATGTTGCATTTGAGACAAGGACAGTTTGGACTGGGAAGATGGTTCTTGAGTGGGGAGTTCTGCACCAGGTGAGATGGGCCTGGACTCTTAGGGGAACAGTAGTTCTACTTTTTGACTGGGGAACTGTTTGGACTCTGAGGGTATTGCAGGAAGGGTATTGGACTGGGGACTGGTTTGGACAGGTGGAACGGTTTGGACTTGGAGGGACAGGATGGACTGGGGATGATTTTGGACTGGGGTAAGGGTTTGGGCTGGGGGACAGGTTGGACTGTTGGATGGTTTCAGACTTGTGGATGATTTTGGACTAGGGGCTGGTTCTGGACTGGGGAAAGGTTTGGGAAGACTGGGGATTATTTTGTACTGGTGGATGGCTTTGGACATGGGGGTGCTTTTGCACTGGGGATGACTTTGGAGTGGGCTATTGTGTGGACTAAGGGACAGACAATGAAGGGCAGTTTTCAGCTGATGGACAGTTTTGGACTGGGAGTAGTTTTACACTGGGGATAGTTTCGAACTAGGGGAAGGTTCTGGACTGGGGAAAGGTTTTAGACTAGAGATGGTTTTGGACTGGGGAATAGGCTTTAGACTGGGGAGGCAGTTATGGAGTGAAGGATGGTTTTAGTCTGGGGTGGGTCTGGAATGGGGGATCATTTCAGACAAGGAAAGGTTTTGGACTTGGGGGTGGTTTTAGACTGGAAGATGGTTTTGGAATAGGATAGGGTATGGTCTCAGGGATGCTGGAGGCAGGAAAGCCACAGAGCCACAGAGAACAGGAGGGAAAGAGGGAGAGGAGAGAGGTCGCAGTGTTACCTGCATTCTTGGTGGTCAGATACATCATTCTCTTCTTCTTCTTCCCCCCCATGCCTGCACACAGAGGTCCTGCAGACATCAGCACACAGCCCGGTAACACACATACACGTCCATCATAATAACACTACAGGACATACCCATCTGCTAGACAGTGTTTTATTCCTCTTATACCATTGGCAAGCTCCCAACGATGACATTGTATTATTTATTATAGAAAGACATATGATACTTTTTATCTATTTATTATTATATTTAACTCAGCTGAGCTTCGTAATGATCTGTGACACATAGCATTTAGAGTAAACATAGCATTTACTCCGTTAAGGGAATATTTTTATACAGAGTGACATCTGCAACTTTAATTTAAAAAAAGGTGTACGGTGTAGTATGCCGTGAGCTTCAGACTTGTTGGTGAATGTTTTACTTTAAGATCCCCACAACAAATCTTATAATGCTAAAGTTTGTTAACATTAACAAACACCAAACGGTCAAATGAATATTAACCAAGTAACCGAATAACGCAACACAAGCAATCATTAATGTGTAAACAGTGAAAAAACAGTCGTTCCCTCAGCAGCCTTTCTGAAAAAACCTTACAGAGAAACGACAGAGTGTAAACTCCTCTGTCCTGAAGACTTTAGCGTGTCTGAAAGCGTGTCTCAACATCAAGCTAAACCTGATGTTGAGACAAACATCAGGTTTAAAATTTAAGATTTAAGTGTAAATTTAGGACAATTCAAGACTTTTTAAGGCATTTAATTGGCCAACTGTAAATTCAGATTCATTCAGACTTTTTTCAAGACTCACTGACATTCAGGTATTTAGATTTCCACTAGGGGGCGATGTTTGCTTTCCAGTGGTTAAAAAAAATGATGTCATGCCAAATGCACCTGTTCTCAAAACCATCTTTTTAAGAAAGAAAAATAGTCAGCAGATTTTAGATAGATAGATAGATAGATAGATAGATAGATAGATAGATACTGCTTGGTCTGCAACAATGTTTAGGTAGGTGGTACGTGTCAAAGTAACATCTACATGAATGCCAGGACCCAAGGTTTCCCAGCAGAACGTTGCCCAGACCATCACACTGCCTCCGCCGGCTTGCCCTCTTCCCATAGTGCATCCTGGTGCCATCTCTTCCCCAGGTAAGCGACGCACACGCACCCGGCCATCCACATGATGTAAAAGAAAATGTGATTCATCAGACCAGGCCACCTTCTTCCATTGCTCCATGGTCCAGTTCTGACGCTCACGTGCCCACTGCAGGCAGTGGACAGGGTCAGCATGGGTACTCTGACCGGTCTGCAGCTACGCAGCCCCAAACGCAGCAAGCTGTGATGTTCTGACACCTTTCTATCATAGCCAGCTTTAACTTTTTAGCAATTTGTTCTACAGTAGCTTTTCTGTGGGATCAGACCAGACGGACTAGCCTTCACTCCCCACACGCATCATTGAACCTTGGGCACCCATGAACCTGTCGCTGGTGCACCGGTGGTCCTTCCTTGAACCACTTTTGGTAGGTACTAACCACTGCACACCAGGAACACCCCACAAGACCTGCTGTTTTGGAGATGCTCTGACCCAGTCATCTAGCCAACACAATTTGGCCCTTGTCAAAGTCGTTCAGATCCTTACGCTTGCCCATTTTTCCTGCTTCCAACACATCAACTTCGAGAACTGACTGTTCACTTGCTGCCTAATATATCTCACCCCTTTACAGGTGCCACTGTAACGAGATAATCAATATTATTCACTTCACCTGTCAGTGGTTTTAATGCTATAGCTGATCGGTGTGTATGTGTGTGTGTGTGTGTGTGTATATACATATATACAATATAGATTCTGAAATAAAATTTTCCTTCAATTTTCACCACCACGTTACTGTGAACGTTTCAAAGCCCTGCTCCTGAGTGGAATGGTGTGTTAGAGCAGGGGAAACTACTACAGAATATAGATTACTACTACTACAATATAGAAAACAGAAGGTTCTCCAGGACCAGGGCTGCGATCCGGTGTTGTATAAGATCAGCTCGGTGTGTGCTCCTACCTGCTGTGTTTAGCTCCAGGTCTCTCTTCACGAACGCTTTTCTCTTCTCCTCCAGCAGCTGGCTGGGGATCAGACCTGCGCTGCCGCCCTCCAGGTGACACGCCTGCGGCACAGAGAGAGCCACGGTGGAGCTTCAGGTATGACAACCCACACACACTTTTCACACACCTTGCACCTGAATGCACCCTTTCTCGAGTGGAAGCTCCATTACTAGCTGTTTTTGCCACGTCAGTACTATTATGATTTGTGACTTTATTTGAGTTTGTGCCAATTCCTATGACTTGCACCCACCTGCCACCAGTTAGGGTCATCCTGGTTGAAGATCTGCAGGATTTCGCCGCTGTGGAACCGAAGGCCAGCCTCCTTGCAGGGGATCAGATTATCGTGAGCGGGGTCGTAATCAAAGTGGCATTTCACAAACGCCTGAAGGTGCAGAAACACAAACGGTCGTGATCATTACTCCCCCAGGAAGCTTTTATTTACCTCAGCCTGACACCAACTTTGCTTTTCTCTTATGCAAATTTTTTAATTAAGTTTGTTTAATTCTGGATTCTAATTGGTCAGAAGGTGTTGATTAATTTTCTATAACAGCAGTTGTGACAGTCCTGCAGCTGCAAATCACAAATCACATCACATTCCTCAGCCCAGTAAGTGTGTTAGAGCTCCGTAACACACACTGCAACACACACACACACCGTGACACTCGTCCCCCTTCCATCTCTGTTTTAGCATTATCTCTGCTGTATTTGGAGTGTGTGAGTCAGCATTCACACTCATACACTAAACATATTTACACACAAGGGATCTGTAAGAGTGTGTTTGTGTGTCGGAGTGAAATACACACACACACACACACACACACACACACTGAGACAGTCCATGATGTTAATGGCTAAAAAGGGTCCAGTGACATTTGTTACACACGGTCCATACAGGCAGAACAAAGGGTCAGAGTGGGGGAGGGGCCTAAAGTGTGTCACCATGGCAACCCAGTGGCCATGAAGCACTACAGCGTAAACATGCAGGAAAATTACCCTTTGTTCCCCTCTCTCTTTTTCTCTCTCGGGCTTTCTCCTGGACAAGCAGCAAATCATCCTCATGTTTCAATAATATAAACGAAGTCACGATAAAAATAATCTAAAATATAATAATTAAGGAATAACACCCAATGGGCTGTGCAGTTAGAGGAAAATAATCCACACCTGTGTGGTGGCAAGCAGGTTAATGTTTCCACCCTGAAGTTGATTATTTGCCTATAAAATCATGTCCCAATTGTCCGAAGATTATAATTTTTAATTTATTAATGTACATTACTTCATACTTTTTATCCGTTTGTAGTTACATTTAAGGTTATGGAACAACAGTGCATTAGTTAGCTCCTGTTCTCACTTGCGTTTTTGCAGCTCTTAACAGTCGTTCCGTCACCAGCCTGAATGATAGCAATGATAACATATTGGAACAAGCGCATTAATATAAACCTGTGATTTGTAGCTGCGCTACGTTCAGACCTGCTGTTAACCCAACAGGAACCCGACAGGAACCGGCCTGGGCCGTGCTGAACGTGGGCAGGAGGTCAGGATGACAGGAAGTGTGACTCAGGTGAGCACAGATGGGGCAGCCACATGGGGGAGGAGAGACGCAGACGTGGCCTACATTTCCAACGTACAGGACACGGTTCCAGGAAATGTTGATAAAATGGGCCAAGCTGTTGGAGCAGTTCTTTACACACACACACACGGGATTTGAGATGGATGCATGGATCGGTATCAAAGCCTCAACCCTCTACTGAGCAAGGTGAACCGTTTATGTTTTGTCCATACTGTCGAGTGCAAAAGTTTGCTTGTTGAATGGAGAAATGAAACTGTATATATGTGTATTCTCCATTTTATCTGCAAATAAATACATTTTCAAGACCCAAAGGTCCTAAAACAACTCAGCAAACCCGAAACAAAGCCAAATTAACATGAAAAAGGTTTACAGTTAATCACCACATTCATTAAGTGAAACAAACTTTTGAACTAATCTGAAACTAATTTCATTTTGTGTCTTTTGTTTGTGATGATGATGATTAGGGTGTCTATAAAATCCAACACTCCGAGGTCCTGATTTACTAAGAGTGCAAATAATAAGTGTTCATTTGTGTGTGCAATCAGAGCCATTGTTCATGTGGGTGAGTGTGTTGCGGAGGATTTATGTTATGAAGAATAATTGAGTGTGACATCATCTGCGAATTCAGGGGAGATTTCTGCGTATCCTGACTGTTCTCAAATGAGGGACTCCAGGAAACTTAAACTCATGAATAAGAGTGATTAAAGGCAATGTGATACATGAAAAAACTTGAAAATATGATACAAACTTAAAATTAAGGAGCACAGACATGAGTGTGTCTGTTAATAATAATAAAAAACCTTTTCAAAAACTCTGTTTAAACTGAAAAAAGTGCTTTTAAACTGCATCATGTGTGCGAATGTGTATTGAATATTATTTTGTGTTTAACCGGCAAAAACGGGCTTCCGCAAATTTATTACCTGCCCTTCAGTTGGATTAATTTACATGCAAAATGTAAAAGGTGTGTTATTTTGCAGTGTTGGAAAACTTAAAGTTAGAGCTCTACAACGTGCTGACACTGGAGACTCCTTCCATAAATGTTAACTGAACATCTCCTTACACATTTTTAATCTGTTTATGTGGAGCTTCCACATAACTGCATTCAATTTTTATGTATAGAAATGATAATGTATTAGAATGAGCACATTAATATAAGCCTGTGATTTGCATCTGCACTACTGTCAGAGCTGCTGTTATAGAAAATGAATCAACACCTATAGCAGCACTGTGGTATGATTTGATGTAATCCCAGATAAGGCAGAATCCAGACTGTGTCTTGTCTCGGCTTCAACATTTGCCTCTCACACCACAATGACTGTGATCTTATTCATGACAGCGAGCGGATTAGTATCCTGAGAGCTCTCCACAGCATGACACATCAGGTTTCAAAAGAGGGCTGATGGGATACCTGGGCCGTGACATGATCAAACCCAAGCAAGCCATCTTGAATCTCCAGAGCTAACCTGAGAGGACTAAGCGGTCTGATGAAGATTTGATTTGGACTAAAGCTCTTGTTCATCCATCTCCACTTTTCATGAGAAGAGTTCTAATGTTCATACGATGTTATGATGGAGATCAGGGGACAGCAAAACAGCAGAGATGGCAAAGCTGCTGCGTGACCCCTTTCATCATCTAGTGCAATTTGGTTTAAATTTGGAGTAATGTTCTCAGATTATGAAGCAGTGGACAATCTGGTGCTGGGGCACAGAGCAGCAGGATGTGAATGCTGTTTTTCTCCAAGTTGGTCACTTGCAATTCCCACCTACAAACCGGCTGCACCACAATTAACCAATGGGGGGTGAATACTTCTGTAATCACAACATTTTCTTCTGTAAATGATTATGCAAACTATATAGATTTTTCAATATTTCAATATTATGGGCTATTTTGTGCAGATTCATGAGTCTAATTCAATTTTAGTCAATTACAGTTGTAGTTATTAACACTATAAAATGTGGACAGGTTCGGGGGGGGTGAATATTTATGCTTGGCACTAAAGTCTTAAAAAAGTCATAAAGTGCCTCTAAGTCACAGCTTACCGGGACGACCCACTGGTCATTAATATTAATTAAGCAGACCTGAGTTGACTCGAGCTTGCTCAACAAAGAGTGATCCATTTTGCAGGCGATCTTTGAAATCAGTCATTCCTGTTTTAAATTTAAGCAGCAATATTCTGATTTATTTACATAAATCATTATTTAATGCCATGGAACTACAAGACATCCACAATATAGTCCCTTAATCATAAATAATTACATAATTTCTGAGATAATTCTGAACAACAGTGATTTGTTCATCAGTAACATTTAAATTAGCAAAAGGGGGTGGAGTCAGTTGGAGGCTAGGGGAAAGCTTTTTCGGCAGAGGGTGGCTACTTTAACATTACATTACTAAACGCAGTCACTTTAGTATATAATGTATAAATGTGTGTGCGTCGCTGACCTGGCGGGGTGTGTGGGGTTCCTGGTAGCTGGGCAGGATCTTGAGCACGACGCTGCCACTGGCTTCCTTTAGCATGTCCTGCAGCACTTTGGGGTCGCTGCCCACCTCCTTCCCGTTGACCTCTTTGATGACATCACCGACATGCAGGAGGCCCTGCTGATCGATCATACCACCATGCAGGATGCGTGCGATCACCAGCTCGCCGCCCTCCACACGGAATGTCACGCCCTGGGCATGAAATACGACAGGATGACCTGGCTGACATCAGCTACGGTCAACAGGCAGTCAAAAAGTAAATCATTAATTTAACTGTGGTAGCTTTATACCACAGCACTCTTCCACTGATCCAATGACATAGTATCAAAAAAACATCAACTCTCATTTAGCAAAATTTATCCAGCTAAGCCCAAGTCTTACCAGATGTTCTCCAGAGACTTTGCGTATGCCGACCATCCTGACAGCATCAGGAGGGACGGGCTGGTTGTTGAGGGCAGGGTCCATGAAGACACAGGGGCTGGGTGGTGGAGTCTCGTAGCTTTTGGAGGCTACAGAGTCATGTGTTTCCAGCAGGGACTGGGGACCAATGAGAAAATAACTTGGCCCTTTCTTACAGTTTTGCCAGGCTGTAATATACATGACCTTTTGTGTCTGTGCGTGTACCTGAAAGTGTGGCTCACTGAGTATGCGGGCAAGTTCGTGTGCTGCCTGGCTCTGTTGGGTGAGCGGTGTGAGATCTTTTAGGATGTCCTGCACCAGTTCCACATTGTTCTCCCTCACTGCCTCCAGCTTTGGCTCCTCAAACCGCTCGTGGGCCTGATTCACATTAACACAAACACAAATGAAATACAAGCAACTTCCAAAACCTGCAATGCAAACAGTTGGAGGATCCATAACTTAAAAGTAAAGTGAGGATTGCTAGTTTGTACACGTGCTAGACTGGATTAGGTGGTGATAAAAGAAATTTAAACCAATACAAAAGAAAATCAATGACCATTTCCAATTTTAAACCTAATGAATTAAAACCTACTAAGTAACACAAAAAGCAAAATGCAAGGTCAGTGCAGAAAAAATTGGAATTATGCTACTGTCTGAAGAGGAAGGTCTTTAGATCTCTTTGGAAGGAACAGACATACTGGGCTATTCGGAGTGAGGGAAAGTTCATTCCACCAGTGAGGAGACAGAAAAAAAAAGCAGCAGAAAAAAAAGCAAAAAATATGCAACCATTACACACGTCTGTTAGTCACCAACAGGTTTCAGGAAAAAGACTGGACTGGGGGAAAGGGTAAAACTGTGGCTAAAGCTTAAAGCTGGCTATTAACATTAGGGTTTGAAATAAAATTTGGAACTAGAGTAAAGGGTGGGATTGACAGGACAGAGGGAACAGGGTAAATCAGTGGGACATGGGATAAACATTGTTAAAGTGGTCTAGGTAGTGACAAAAAAATGCAGGACTGCAAGTAAAAGATGGAACTGGGAGTAGAAGGTGGGACAGGGTTAAAGGTGGGATGAGGTAAAGTGTGGGACTGAAGTGAAGGGAGAGAATGGGGTGGGACTGGTGTAAAGTGTGATGGGACATAGTAAAAGGTGGTACAAGGTAAAGGAAGGGACTGGGGCAGGACTGGCATTAAGGGTAGGATGGGGTGAAAAGTGAAATGGGGTAAAGTGTGGGACAGAGTAAAAGAAGGGATGAAGTAAAAAGTGGGACTTGGCTGAAGGGAGGGACTGGGGTGAGACTGGTGTAAAAGGTAGGACTGGGAATAAATGGTTGAATGGGGTAAAGGGCAGGACTGAGACGAAGAGAAGATTGGGTGGGACTGGTGTAATGGTTAGGACAGGGAATAAAAGGTAGGATGGTGTAAATTGGTGGGATTGGGGTAGAACTGGTGTATAGGGTAGGACAGATCATAAGGATGAGATGGAATAAAATGTGGGACAGGGTACAGGGTGGAACAGAGGAGAGGGTGGAATGAGATGAAGGGAGAGAATGGTGTCAGACTGATGTAAAGGATAGGACTGGAGGTGAAGGAATAGTTTGAAGGTAAAGGTTTGGACTGGGGCTTGGAAATGTTGCATTTCTACCATTTAAGGCATAATTTTTATAACCTTGGGGAAAAAAAACAATCACAAAGCTAGCATTAAACGTGTCAAAAGGGCTTTTCACAAAGTTCTCCCGACGACTAGCAGCATCTAAAGAGGACTATGCCTTCTGCTTCTCTTTTATCCAGACTCTCTTTTCTTTACATCCATGTGAGTTCCCCTTGTGATTGGTTCCCTACAATCATAGTGAAGTAAATATTGTCAAAAGGTTTTTATGTTTTGTGAATGTACCTTTTTTCTGACGTTTCATACCCTTTCAAATGGTTCAAAAAAGACATAATGCATGGACAATCATGAAGTAGGTCAGGCCAAAGTAAGAGCATGTCAGAAAAATCATCCAGCAGATGTGAGGCCACCTCTTTGAGGTGAGATAAAGCTTCTCAGTAGGCTTCTTGAAACAGTGACCTGTTTATCTAGAGAAATACAAATGTTCTGATGTTGGCGGTCACATCAATGCACTCTAGAAATATTCAAATCACCATACATATTCAAAGGCATAACGATGAGATAATAATGGGACTAACATGTCAAAATACATTTGTGCATAGTGTTGTACAACGAACTGTATTAAACACAAGCATCCGGGTGCACCAGTTGAACTTGAGTTCAGTCATAGTCTAGTCAAAGCATAGTAGATAAATGTAATAAATGAATGAATCTGATGATTCTGTGCAATTGCCTTTTTCTTTTTATCTACAATCACATTGCGTAGTTATGATTCACCAATAGTGTCTGTGATGTGATCATAATTCTATACACCACTCATTTTAAACTAGTTTCTCTTACTGTACAGTTTAGGAATGACTTCACACCCTGGATTAATGTATATCCTAAAACTCCAGGCAACCAAAATCTGTAATTTCTTTCTAATCAGGTTAATTTTGGTCTTGAGGCCACAATCTACAAAATCTGAACAACTGGTGACTTTCTTTTCAATGTACATGGGTGGGGATAATCTTGGTTAAAGACCAGTAAGATTCACTCTTAAAAGGCACAAAGCAAGAGCTAACTTGCTTAAAGCTGCACCAACAAGCATTTACATTTACTCAATTTGCAGAGACGTTTATCCCAAAAAAACTTACAATTTAGTAAAGAAGTTTTTTTATTGTGAAAATGTAAGTAATACTGGACATAAAATAAGGTAGTTTCCATATACACAAAAAGGAACTTTGTCACATGATATAACAAAGTGATGTCTGCTTGTTCCACTTTTAAAGACCAGTTGTTTTGTGCTTTTGCATTGTGGTGAACATTGAGGTTAAAACGTAGGGTTGAATGTAATGAATGTCTAGGACTGGAGGTAAAGGATGGGAGTCAAGGTAGAGGTTGAAAGTAAAGGTTAGGACTTGGTGGTAAAGGTTGATATTGAAGGTAAAGTCTAGGCCTGGTGGTAAATTATGTGGGTGAAGATAAAAGCCAGGACTGGAGGTAAAGAATGAGGTTAAAGGTAAAAGTTAGGATTGGGAGTAAAGGTAAACTTCGAGGTAAAGGGAGGGGTTGAATGTAAAGGCTTGGCCTGGTCGTAAAGGATAGAGTTGAATGTAAAGGCTAGGCTTTGTCGTAAATGATGGTGTTGACTGTAAAGGCCAAGACTGGGGGGGAGAGAATGGGGTTGAAGGTAAAGTTTGAAGGTAATGGTTAGGAATTGGGGGTAAAGAATGGCACTGAAGGTTAAGGTTAGACCTTGAAAGTAAAGAATGAGGTTGAATGTAAAGGTTAGGACTGGAATGGGGGGGGGGGGGGGGTTTGAAAGAAAAGGCTAGAACTGGAAGTAAAGAATGGGGTTGAAGGTAAAGGTTAGGACTGGGGTAAAGGACAGAGTTTAAGGTAAAGTCTAGGACTGGGGGTAAAGGATGGGGTTGAATGTAAAGGGAGTAAAGAGGGCCTCTAAAGGCCAGGACTGAAGGTAATCAACTGTGGCCTTTTGTAGGTAAAGGCAACACATTCAACTGTGGCCTTTTGTAGGTAAAGGCTAGGACTGGAGGTAAAGGATTAGGTTGAAGGTAAAGGTCGGGAATTGGGTTAAAGAATGGTGATTCTTTACCTCCAGTCCTAGCCTTTACCTACAAAAGGCCACAGTTGAATGTGAAGGCTAGGACTGGTGATAGGAAATGTTTTATTCCTTACAACACAATTTTTATGACCTATATTTTAAAAAACACAAACACAAAGCTATCATTAAACCTGTCAAAAGGGCATTTCAGAAAGCTCCCCTGAGGTCCAGCAGCATCTAAAGAGGGACTATGCCTCCTGCTTCTCTTTTATCCAGACTCTCTTTTCTTTACACTCATGTGAGTTTTTCTTGTGCTTGTTCCCTAACAATGCCTGTAAAGGAACTGTCATCAAAAGGTTTTTGTGTTTTGTCAATGTACAGATCAGGCCAAGGTAAGAAGCATGTCACTGAAAAAATCGATCATCCAGTAGAAGTGAGGGCAGGAGCAGAAGGAAAACAACATCCAAGAAACAGGATAGAGGAGGAGGAAGTTTTAAGGTAGAGACACTGGATACTGCAGCATCATGCTAATTAAAAGCCAGATCTGGACTCACTCACTCATCTGGATTCACCACTGCATTTGCACGAAGTCCCACTGGGAGATATTCTCAAGCTTGAGCTCTCTTTGTATGCAACACATTCATTTTAATCTTTCTCTCTTTCTGTTGAGATGAAGCTTCTCAATAGGATTCAACATCCAGGACAGCGCAATAGAGACTTGCACATCGTTTAACAAGAGAAATAAAAATAATAATAAACACCAGAAATATTCCTCCATAACTGAGTGGCTGCAGATGGTCAATCAGATCACTCTGTGCAGCTGTGTTTTTTTTTTTTTAAATCTACAAATCACTTTGCTTGTTATTATTCACCGTGTCTGTTTTATCGTTTCTCTTACCGTACAATTTTGGAATCTATCCTAAAGCCCCCGGGAACCTCCATTTGTATATACTGGTCTTGAGATCACAATCTCACTCACTCGCTTTCAGTAACCGCTTTATCCTGATCAGGGTTGCTGTGGATCCTGGAGCACTTTGAATAAGTGGGCGGGGCTAATCTTGGGTAAGGTGCATGTAAGATTCGTTCTCATCAAACACAAGGCACTAAGCGAGAGCTAACACACTTAAAGCTGTACAATTCAGCAAAGAAGGGTTTATTTTTGTGTGTGTGTGTGATTAGGAAAATTTTAATATGAACGAATGGGAATTGTGTCACATGCTATAACAAAGAGATATCTGATTGGTCCATTTTTAAAGAGGCAGGCCTCTTCGGTTCCTGTTTTTCTTTCACTGTAATGCACTTTTAATAATTTCATTTAATGCATCGTTTTCTGTCAATCACATGTGCTCATTAGAATATTAAACCACACCCATCTAGAAGTCTAATATAACACTGAGGTTAGATGTTTTACGCTGGAAACCAATGATTGGTGATGCTGAAACTTCTGTTTAAAATAAATGTGAATTACAGCTTAACCCCAGCCCTGAAATCTTCACGCTGAGCCCAAATAAAATGAAATAAACCATCATACTGACAAAAAGTGACAGTGTGGAATGCCATCATCCATCCATCTGACAAGAGAAGACGTGAGAACAGCAACACCTGGCAGTATGTTTCTGTGTGTGTGTGTGTGTGTGTGTGTGTGTGTGTGGTAACACTCACCACAGGACTCTCCATGATGCCCTTCAGGAAGATGAGGTCTAGATCGTTGGCCGTGGTGGAGCCGGTGCTGTCACTCAGTGTGTCTATGACGCTGTGCATCGCTGAAGAGGAGAGCAGAGAGGAAGTCAGAGAACAATCAACGCACAACTATAGAAAAAAATAAAATAAAATTCACGGAAGCTTTTCCATGGAAAATTAGATTCATTACACACCAACCCACTTCAGCCTTCCTGTCTAACACAGAGATTAAAAAAAAAAAAAAAAAAAAGAAAACATTTAATAGGATTTTTCATTCTGGCAGAACTGAAGTGGTTTGTGTCGCTGCTCACACACACCAGTGTCCCTCATCTCATTAAAATGCATGTTAATTAATGTTCACTAAATCAGGCGTATTCAGAAAAAGCGTTCTCCAGGATTGCACTCTCAGTTCTCTTCTGTAGCTAAACCGAACTCCTTTCCAGAGCGTCTGTTTTCAGTGCTGCTCATTAAGACTTGCTTGCACACCTGCGTCATTTTCGAAATCCACTCAACCGAAAAACCAAAAGCGGCAGTGGAGAGAACTTTGATGTTCTCCTCCCTTCCTGTAGAGTGTGTCCATCCCTCACATCGAGTGCGTGAATGGAGGGAATTTGGAGGATGGGTCGTGAGTGCGCCGTGTTGAAGCTCACAGCTGCTCATAATTGGATTTAATTACGCAATCCACTCGTCTTCCTCTCACTCACTTCCTCTCCCGTGTTGTTTCTGATTGCTGCCCTGTCTGGTGCATCCCTGGATTTCACACACAGGCAGAAATTATAGAGCCCGCTTTTCATTTTGACAGAACAGATGCATTGGGCTTTGAAAGGCGTTGGGGGAAAATGAAAAGGAAGACTAAATTAAGCACGGGTAGCTCTTCATAAAAAAGCCGAGCTTTCAGAGATTACTGATTTGTGCTGATCTTCTCCTTCACACAGCCCTGGACATGATTATATGAGTTTTATACCACTATAGGATCTTTTCTTAGATCCAGTCACCAGCTCACCAATAAGAGTTGATTCTTTCTGCTCCCAAACGGCTCATTCACCTTTTTTTTTAAAAAATCAAATCAAATATCATAAAAGTTTATGATATTTATAATTTCTGACCCTACATTCACAGTAGCAAGCGACAGGAGATGTTCATAACCACCTGCCAGCTCCGAGACACGTGAAGAAGCCAGCCAACCTCGTCTTTTCGAACTGCTGTTTCACAAGGCAACGTAACACACTCGGAGGAGAGTGCTATCTACCCTCTATCTACCCTACACATGATTGGTTAGTGTCTCTGTGATTGACAGGGGATTGGTAGTATGCCATCTAGGGTTGTGGGATATAACGATATTATCATCCCTACATGATATTACATTGCCACGGATTCCAGTGATGTTTACTCTGATTATATTATATTATATTATATTATACAATCAAACTGTAAAAGGATTATATCAAAAATGTGCTGTTATGATTTTTTAACTGCTTACCACATATATAAACTATATATGGTATAGTTTATATATACAGTATATAAACCATCGTATATATAGTTATATACTATATATATATATATATATATATAGTTTATATAGTTAGAAATAATTTAGTACAGGCAGAATGCATAAATAAAATAATCAATAAACACATAAAACTTTATGATTAAAAATATTTTAAATAGGTTTAAATATTTAAAATACACGTTTCTTACTTTGTATATTTATTATCTTTTTTTTTAACTTTGCCTGACCTGGTCACACATACATAATGCATTCAGGCAGATAATTAATACATTCCAGGTAGATTATGAAGGGGCTTTGTACGAACGCGAACACTCACACACTCTCTCACACACACAAAGAGTATAATCCAGTGTGAAAAGGAGGCCGATAAAGAGCCACGACAGGAAGCGGATTAGCACATTCCCCTTCACTAATTAACGCACCGGACATGGAGGAGAGATGAACAGCAGCCAAGAAGAACAGGTAAATAATCTCACTTTCTCTTCTCACACATCCTCTACCAATCCATTCACACGTACCATTTACACGCAGTAAACAAATATACACACACATGCAAAATAACACATGCACTTACTGCACTGTTAGTCACCTATGAATGTAGGTGTTCAGTTACAGAAATAAGTTAGTTCCTGTCCTTTATGATGTTCTAACAGCTGGAGACATCTTCCATAGGTGTTAAATATCTGTTTATATGGAGCATCCACTGTACAATGATCTGCTACTATACAACGCATAACGTATTCGAACAAGCGCGTTAATATAAACCTGTGATTAAGAAGGATATTAAGGCGACAGTGCATTAAAAATGCTAATGCTGCTAATAATAGTGAACAGACAGGCACCAGTGGGCATTAAATGGCTTGAGAGTCGTGATTTGATGCTGTATGATGACACATTTCCATTTGAACAGGAAGTCAGAGTGACCGCGTGTTAAAGTGCTTGAACAGCCAATAGTGTTCAAGATACCAGGATGATGTCCTAGACGTAGAACCTCAGTGTCATCACCAGGAGACATCTGACATGGTAGATAAAATGATATTACTGACTTTTACTGATGGAGAAGCGCTGACTGTCAGTCTCACGTAATGACATTCTAACATCTGTTGCTTTATTTTGTGAAGATTTATAGGTGCCATCGCATGTGCACTTCAGTAAAGGAAATCCCGTAATGTTGTCTGAAAAACATTCCGATTTTTAGGGAAACACCCTGGCAAGACACAATAGGAAACAGGAAACAAGAACAGAATGGATGACCTTGATGACTTACGTTGGCGCGTGGACAAGCATGTGGATTCATTTCCCATAACCTCTTTTGTGAAAATGAAAACTTTCCCAGAGATTAAAATAATTTCTTTAATCTTGGTGCAACAGTCAGAAGAACCACATATCTCCCAAATTCCTACAAACTGAGAGTGCTAAACTGAGGTGTGTATTTTCATCTGTTAACTACGAATAGAAAACCAATAGCCTGGACACAAAATCTGTTTGTCACAGGCACACAGGTAAGTCCAACCTCAAAGCAACTTGTGGTTATAAGTGGTTCGCAAGGTTTTCCCAATCTGCAAGGTAGCCACCATGATTGCGTGTTAAAGTTCTTGAACAGCCAAGAGCATTCGAGATACCAGGTCAGTAGGCGCAGATGGTGACTGAGAGCCACAGGGTAGTCACCAGGCTACATCTGACACAGTACATAAAATTATATTACTGCATGAAATCCCAAAATGAGAGTGACAACTTGTTTACAATCCCTATAAATAACTGCACAATAGCCAATGGTGGTATGAGGGGAAACTTTTGGGGTAGGGTGCAGGGTTTGGGGACTGTCAAAGGTCACTCAGCACCCAGGACCCAGGAAATAAAGGGACAGCTGATAGTCCCCAATTCCCGACTCTTTTACTTCATTCTCATCCACATATCTGTTTATTAAAGACTCTTTATAATAGCTTCAAATGCCATTTGGACAAAGGGAGAGAGTGAGACTGAGCCAGGGCAAGAACAAGTCAAGCTGAGTCAGATTCGATAAACGGAGGACAACACACCAAGTTGGACCAAGGATCGGACCAGCAGCTTTACCCCTGATTGATCTAAAATCCCACAACTAATTTCATTAGATCAACTAATTTGATCTAAAAACCCACAACTAATTTCTGGGTACACTGGGAATTGCACCGTCTCGGATCGCAAGACCCTTCAGCGGATAGTGAGGACAGCTGAGAAGATCATCGGGGTCTCTCTTCCCTCCATCACACACATTTACACCTCACGCTGCATCCGCCACCAGCATTGTGGACGACCCACACTCCCCTCTCACACACTCTTCACCCTCCTGCCGTCTGCCAAACGGTACTGAAGCAATCGGGCCCTCACGACCAGACTGTGCAACAGTTTCTTCCCCCAAGCCATCAGACTCCTCAACACTCAGAAACTGGACTGAAAGAACACACACACATACATACACACACAACTGTGCATCCTCTTTACACATTACATTATGCTGCTACAATATTTATTATACTGTACACAGGCTGCTACTTCTTATGTTTACACTATTTCAGGAACTTATATTGTACTTATATTGTCACTGGATTCACTTTCTAATAGAACTGTGTACTGATCGGCGCTGCACTGGGACTTACTGTGCCCTTTGTCTATCCCAGTAGTCATTGTACTGTCTGCACCTGTTTGTTTGCAGTTGTGCACTTTATGTATAAATTTATGTAGTCCCTTGTAGTTCTGTGTTGTTCTGTGTTTGTCTTATGTAGCACCTTGGTCCTGGAGAAAATTTGTTTCGTTTCACTATGTACTACCTGGCTATATATGGTTGAAATAACAATAAACTCCACTTGACTTGACTTGACTTGACCTGACAGGATGGTCTGTCTCGTTTCTATATAAAACACGCAATTTGGGAGCCAGATTTATATTGCAGACCTGATGTGATGACCAGTTCGACAGAGCTCTGCGGTTTACACCAAGCAAAGAGAAGAGCGAACAGAATTAGAGCAGGTCAACATTAATTAACAACAACCACAAACAAGATCAGTCAAAAATGAGGTGAGGTATAAAGACAAACCGTTATACAGCCTGTTAGTAAATGCAGGAATACTTTGGATATTTGCAGCATTCAAGAGCCCCAGTGCCAAGACATTTTATGAGATACTGGAAAGAATGAAAATCAAAACTTTGGGTCTTGTGATATGCTTAATATAGTTCCCAGAGGTACAGTATACATTTCTTCTCATACTTTTGTTGTTATTACTTCAAAAGTTTACAATCACCATCAACTTTTCTTCGCAAGATACACTATATGGCCCAAACCTGTTCCAGCATGACCCTGTGCACAAAGTGAGATCCATGAAGACATGGTGTGTGAAGTTTGGAGTGGAAGAACTCAGGTGGCCTGCACAGAGCCCTGACCTCAACCCCACTGAACACCTTTGGGATGAACAGGAATGCCAACCGTGCCCTCCTGGATCATATGTGGGTGAGATGGTCAGGTGTCCACAAACGTTTGGCCATATAGTGTATATACAGCAAGATTGAAAGGTAAAGGGAAAAGTACTAGATTTCAAAAGGGTGAGGAAAATATGACTGGAGGAAATATTGGAGGCCATGGCCAAGCTGCCTATAAACAATTGTGAGTTCTTTTCCAGGAATATTGGTGCTGCTCTGACATTTTGAGAGTTTTTTTTTTTTGTATTAAAAACAACTTCCACCTGGGAAGTGCCTGAAAGTGATTGCATTCGGAACACATCTGTACACCAGTTTTGATGGGTTGAGTAATCAGACCACCAGTGGAACATGTTTTGTAGCCCCACACAAGATGGGAAAGCAATAAAAAAAAAAGGCAGCTGATTTTCTAAGATGTTTTCACGCTTTCCTGGATGATCTATCCAGTCAGGCATAGGAACTTGTGTGGAGTGTAAGGACAGGGTCTTCCTTTCAACCTCAGCATAGGCAGTTCCAGGTTTGCCAAAGGCGAAAAAATATATATCAAGTACAGTTTTGCCCAGGTTTGGCAACAGGTAAGGGAACATCATAAACAGAACTATCTAGGATCAGAAGATTGATGATATCGGAGTTATCCATGGCCAGGAGACCAAAAGAACACAACTGGCTCTGCTGTCTGGGGGGAAGGTCTACAGTCCATTCAGGATGAGGTTCCTGCCTACTTTACTGACAGATTCTCTATAAATGTACGTTTATTTCTTGATTATTAAAACCACTAGATATTATCTTGATTGTCTGACTAAGGAGATAAAATATTTAGCTTACTGCATATTGTTTTGGTGCAATTGAAGGCAATGGTTCCATCTGATATCTGTTGCACAAGGCGGCCATTAATAACCCTAGGCAGATGCTGGTCAATAGGTTATGCAAGAAGAACAGGAACAATTGGAAGACGCTTCTCAGGTTTGGTAAGCTGCTTCCTTATTGTACAGGGCCTAAGAATCTTTATGGTCTTTTAAGAGGAGCGGCACAGCTAGTCCTGATGTGTAGTGAGATGTGTTTAATGAACAAGTACGTTGTTGTCAAGATGTCATGTAAGTAGACAATTTGATTTGTGTATTTTCTTTCTTCATTTGAAGATTCTTGGCAATACACTGATGTGGCGAGTCACAACAGATGCTATGAACAGTGCTGGTACAGACAGCTGTTGAGAGGCTTATTTCTGTCTTCAAAATATCAAGACACTGGGGATTTCAGAATGTCCAGAATTCAGATGTGTTGCCAAGGAGAGCTGGTCCAAAGGTTTTATAAGAAAAGAAGGATGAAGTGTTCCAAACACACTGATTCCCATTATGACCAGTGAGTTAGAGATGAACGTGGTCTAGCTCCTGCTCTACACATGCCCCCAATCTCAATGGCCCTGAATGTTTAGTAATTATTTTGTACATTAGGGGTTGTAGGACTACAAATATTTACTATCACACAGTAATTCATGTTGTGGAATTCAAACCCTTTTGTGGAAGTTGTGGAAGTCGAAACCTGTTTCAGAACATTGCTTTTTTTAAGGCCACACGCAGGCTACAAATTACATTTCCGGCTTCAGTGCTTTTTTAGGCCACACTATTAACAACAACAGTAAATCGGTTGTTGAACACGCAGCGTGGCGCAAAAGTTCCTTACAGCTTAATGATGGATGGAGGATGTGATGTCTACATCAGGATCTGGGAGGTTTTTCTGCAGTGTTTAACTCTAGCCTCAGTAGCGTCCAAAAATAAGCCTGGATCTGCCTCTTTGAACTGGCATGCACCGCTGATCTGACTCTAAACTAGCTGAGTGAGATAATATAGTGACGTGCAACACGTGGCTCTGAGAGTGCTCATTCTCACTGCGCTGGTCACAATTCACTCTGCCACAGTGCACAGACTTTATTTTAATCTTATTTAGCTTTAAAGGAGGACAACAATAACTGCAGGAGGAATTTCTTTTGGTTGTGGGTGGGAGTACAATTGAAAAACTTGCGCACACCTCTCCAGTAAAGCAAAAAAGTATTAAAAACGAATTTTTTTCCAGTATACTTAAATAGCTCTATCTAGCGTGAAATATTTTCAGACTAATGAAGATCTCTTACCGTCTACCTCACTGTTTCTTCCACTTCTCCACAGTGGCGACATATGAACGTACTAGTCTACTAGTCAACGCAACCCCGCAACACCTTGTTGAATTTAGCCCTACGTCACACACCTTCACCACGGACTTATAATTGGTGTATATGACTCATTCTAAGCTTAAACAGTCTCTCCATAGACCTTAATTAAAGACTATAGATCTTACCTTAAGGTAGACCTTAGACCTTAATTACAGATTTACACCCTCGCTCTAGACCTGTATTACTAGTAATATACGCTCTAGACCATATATTACTTTACAATATATGCACTAAGCTAATAGTTTTCTGGCCCTTGCTGTGTTTTTATTTCTGAATGACTTGACAGTGGAAACCTCACACACTCTGACCATGGGAAAACTTTTACATTTAGCTTGTTATTCACCTAAAATGTAAAATTCCAACTGCAGTGAACCAATTAGGAAATGTATGCAGTGTATGCAGTGAAGAGGTGAAATTTTAGCCACAGATTAGCCTCTAAAGTCTTGCCGTAATACGCTTTTCCCAAAGATGCTAAAACTACTGATGCAACCGTAATAAACAATAAACTGTAGCTAGCCTGGCCTCATGAACCTCGCTAGCATGTTTGCTCTGAACTCTACTTTCAAGAGTGCTCTTGGCAAAGAAAACTTTATAACACTGTTAAAGGCATGACCTTTAAAGACATAGCTTTTAACGATAAATCTCATTAGGATGAAATGAAAGAAAGAAAATTCCTTTGAAAGTTCCTTTCAGTAGGAAACACAACAACCTGCACAGCAAGTAATTATCCAGCCACTGGTGTAGCGTTGAGTCCGGAAAGCCATTCATACATTTCTGCTTAATCCATAATTTAACAGTGTGCTGAAATATGTACGAGGTGCATGAGTATGCCTTCTTCTCTACTTGACATGTTGTTCATCCAAGCATTTACTCTGCATTTAGGCAGACTAAAGACTGAGACTGGGGTGTTTTTATAAAAGTGCTTCCACTGCTTTTACAGTTACAAATCTGTAAGTCAAGGTAAAAGACATTTATAAACACAGGTAAAGTTCCAGATAAATAACGTAAAACTTTAATAGAACCTCCAAAATCTACAGCACATATAGCGTCCCATTGATATTCAACTACTCTTTAGGTTCAAATATAATTCTTAAAATATATCGTATTATGTATTTTGCATTAATGTGTGAATCCGTTGCACATCGCATGCTTTTCCACGAGTCGTCCATTACAGGTAATAAAACAACTGCACGCTTTATTTTCAACTGTTACCTGAACACATTCACCCCTATGGAATATTTGGACTATTCCACAAGTCACATGTTCAACAATTTCCTAAAGATCACGGGAAGAAGAAAAGTAAGTTCTGCCATTGTTTTTTTTTTCTTTTCTTTCTGTATGATTCAGCGATACAGACTTTTGGGCATTTGGAAAGTACAACACTGTTACGCGGTTTATAGATTAAAAGTAAATTATTAATTATACAAAACAATTTTAAGTAAATGCATATGCCATTAGCATGGATGCTAGTTAACCACATTTTGTGTAACTCTATGCTTTAAAAAAATCAACCCTGCAGGCAATCAGCATAGAAACCTTGTTTGTTGTCCGAGATATGTTTGAATTTTAGTTGAAGTTTTCTATGCTTCAATGTGGAAAATTATTTTTAAAATATAGTTTAATTGTTGAGTGTCAAGCGCTAAATGGCACCACAATTGTGGGATCATCCAAATGGTCCGTTATTCGAGTTATTCGATAATTTTACTCCGTTTTTTTTTTAAATAAATAAATCCTGTCCACATGAGCAGCGTTTTCGAAAATAGCTTCACACAAAAACAATTTGAAAACACCAGTACCAGAAATAATAAATCATTAACTGTCACGTGAAATGGTTTAAGAATGACGTTAAGAGCCGTGAACTGAATGGCAGAGGAGGAGAAATGCGAGAAAAACAAAACAAAACAAAACAAAACCACGGCAAAAATTTCAAAACAAGAAATGACAAATACAAAGATTCATATGCGTGGCCTGACGATGAGGTTATGGTTACAGTTATCCAAAATTTCTGTTCGCAGTACGGTTTGTAGCGCTAATAAAACAAAGCGAAGTTGAATTTAAATTTCGTTTGGAAATAAGAAGTTATATAGCACAAAATAACGTAGCGCAAAGTTGGGATAAATGTAGCGCATACGTATCACACGCAAAATTGTGCTGTGATGTCAGCGTTAAAATTAAAAAAAAAACAACGTTTTTCCCATCCACATGAAATCAGTGAAAAATATACGATTTCAGACCCAGAACGTTTTGTGGTTGGAAAACCAAAACACAGGGGAAAAAAAACAACAAAAAAAAACGATGCTTTTAAAATGATCTGTTCACATGTGGATGGGCCTCGGAAAATAACCCACTCACACTTCACTTTCTCCGCACTCAGGAAGCTTCATCAGGTACTTGTCTGTCACCTGTTTTTTTTTCCCTCTCTTGCTCCTTTCTTTTTCTTTTCTCCACTTAAAACTCGAAGCTGATAAACATTATCATTATATACAGTGATTAATACTTAACGACATAAAAATACTCAAGATGTCATTAGCGTTAGTATTAATGCAAACAATATCTCATCGTAATCGTAATCGGCATACCCATGTTCCCTCTCTCTCTCTCTCTCTCTCTCTCTCTCTTTCTCTCTCTCTCTCTCTCTCTCTCTCACCTCCTGGGCTCCTGAGAGAGTTAAGAGAGCCAGCCTCCTCCAGAGACAGCCTGTTAAAGAGACTCCCAGCCATGCTTCCTCCGTCGCTCTCTCCTTCTCTGCCTCGCGCTCGCTCTCCTCCTCCTCCTCCCGTTCCCTCGCTTTTTTCACCTCTCTGACGTCAGCGACGCTTGCCGGCCACCCTTCCCTTCCCTTCCTCAATCCCCTCCTCTCTCAGTCTCTCAGTCTTCCTCTCCTCATTAGTTCCCGTCACCTGCTTCTCAGCGCAATCCTTCTTGACAATAGCTGGGAGGGTTTGGAAGAAAACGAGACTCCCCACATCGCTATATCAGCTCTCTCTCTCTCTCTCTCTCTCTCTCTCGTATCTTCTTTTCTTTTCTTTTTTTTTTAATCTCAGAAGCTCGGTTTACCAAAAGGCATCTTTGATGCTCCTACTGGGAATTCCAGACCTATCAGCGAGTCAGTTCAAGAGTCGACTCCTGCGGCTCCCAAACGACTCGCCGCTGTTTTGCTCTAAACTGGACAATGCTTGTGATGTTTTGACGCTTTGTGACATAGTGACTAGTAACTAAATCTCACGGATATATTTATAGATATTACTCGTGCATATGCAACAGTGGATGAGCCGAATGCTAATCATGACTCGGCAAACCTGAAGCGGAGAGATCCCGAGCTGGATTTATAACTTCTCTAAAGTTCTATTAAAATATCTCCAAAGAAATCATCGCTATCATGAACGTATCATTAAGTAGATCTTTCCAGATCGTGGACACTACACCACAAATAAAAAAACAATATATTACTAAATAAAACATCTTAAATACAGACAAAATTCAACTATTTCTCTTTATTAGGTTGTTTTGAAACTAACAGAAGATTATAAATCCTAGTTCTACGTACTTTTACTCATTTTAAATCTTAAAATTGTCTTATTTTATATGTTAATTTCAAGCATTTATTCCTAGAAAGAAGCAAAATGATCTGCTTTTAAGCTTGAAATGAGTAAATATGTCTAGAAATAGGTTTAATGTTCTTATATTTGTTATGCAATAATCTCATAATGAGAAATATCAGATGAGTTTTCCTTTAATCAAGATATCATTTTTTTACAATCCCTGTGATATGATTGGAGAGACCTTAAAAGATATTTTCACTTATCCCCAAGTGAATTATGGGTAGTCGACCGATTTGAAATTCGTTTTTTTGATACTGGTTTATTGCCATGAGAACTATATCTAATCAAAAACATCGATGAAGCCTGGTTGGCTGTTGGGACAGACGAAGAAACAAATGTTTTATGTGATTTAATTAACGAACGCAAAAATTAAACATCACCACAACCCTGACCGGGATACTGCACTCACTGAAGACGAAGGAATTCATGCTCAGATGTTGAAAAGAGGTTTCTGTGGAAGCATTTTGATTAAACGACACTGCCAAAGTAACGCCATTTGGCTATCTACATATAACAGAAGAAGAAGGGAGACAAAAAAAAACGATTCGACTCTTAACATTCACCTAAAAGAATCAGAATCAGAGAGTCGACTCGTTTTGTGACTCTTTCTCCTGAGGGGGTTTGGCAGCAGTGCAGCTGAGATCCAGAAAACAGAGAGGCAGAGTGGAGTGTAATGACTCCTTAGAGAAAGCAGAGGAAAGGGAGGAGTGACATTTCTCTCTCCACTTACCGTGAAGCCATCCCGAGGAAACCGTGATCTTAATCTGGGGAAAGGAATCGTCGTCAAACTGCGTGACGCCGCCGCCTGGGTCCAGCTTCTTAACTTCGCGCGTAAGCAAGAGGAAAAGTAGAAACACCAGACTGACGTGTCAAACGCTAATGGCTAATCCTGCCTTCATTAGGACAGCCTCAGTGCCAGCTGGAGAGAGCCGACATTTCTGCACAGAGTCTGGAGCTTCAACACGTGAACTTTCTCAAAAAAAAAAAAAAAAAAAAAAAAAAAAAAAAAAAAAAAAAAAAAAAAAAAAAAAAAAAAAAAAAAAAATAAGGGAGGAACAAACAAAGAGGCCGGGCAAACAAAAAAAAAAAAAAATAA
>CM074985.1:1740748-1754163 GCA_037576825.1 Pangasius krempfi | reverse complement strand
TGTGTGTGTGTGTGTGTGTGTGTGTGTGTGTGTGTGTGTGTGTGTGTGTGTGTGTGTGTGTGTGTGTGTGTGCGTGACAGCAAGAGAGAGAGAGAGAGAGGGAGAGAGATGGACAGATTCAGCCACTGAGGAAGAGACTGCTAAAATCTCAGTAAGGCATGTCATGATTCAATTACACGGCCACAATGTGATTAGAAATCGATTCTTCATTTGTTCAGTAAACCCAATTCATGCCTTTTTTTGTCCAACAGAACTGCTTGCTGCTTTAAAAGGATCACAAACATGTTATTCTTTAAATCCACTTTTAATCTTTAAGATCTCATCTATTTTTAGTCGACGCACGCCCAAGTTTCAGTCCATCGAAACTACCTTTTTTTTCTAAATGACTCCTGAATCACTTCATGTTTGATTCATTCATTCATTCACGTTTGAAGTGAATAAAGTGGATAAAGTGGATAATGCAGTCACAGCACTTCAGTTAACATCACTGCATCACTCTCTCTCTCTCTCTCTCTCTCTGGGTCTCTATTTCAGTCTCTTTTTCTCTGTCTCTCTCTCTATTTCTCTCTATCTCTCTTTCTCTCTTTTTCATCCTCTCTCAATATTTCTCTCACTCTCTCTCTCTCTCACAGACTTTCTGTCTCTCCCAGTCTCTCTCTCAGACACTCTCTCTCTCTCCCTCTTTCTTTCTCTCTGCCTCACTCACTGTTTCAGTCTCTCTCAGACTCGTTCTCCCTCTTTCTGTCTCTGTAGCAGTATCTTGCTCTGTCTGTCCGTCTCTCTCTCTCTCTCTCTCTCTCTCTCACTCACTCAATTCAATTCAATTTAAATGAGCTTTACTGGCATTACTGTGTTGTACCACAATGTTGCCAAAGATAAATACACATTTAGTATATTTTTAAAACACATTTAAAACATTTTAAAAACATATATGCGCACGGACACAAAAAAGAAAACATTGCACGTAAACGGCAAAGAAAGAGAACAATGGGAAAGAAGTGGAAAAGGGAACTGAAAGTAGCAGTTTCAGCAGAACTGTACTGTGAGTTAATGAGAAGTCAGCGTCTCTCCCTTATACAGTGACAGGAGGACACATACTGAGCTGCCAGCTGAATAAAGAAGTATGTCTTCTCTCCCAAAACACAGGAGAGTTTCTCTAGGTCACCTCACTGAAGGAATTCAGGCAGAATTTGCCCTATGAGTGTAAAGTATGTGTCTCTAATGATGCGTATTTGCTGCACTCACTGAGGAAGTGCAGCTCATCCTCCAGCACTCCTTCAGTGCACTGTGAGCATAGTCTGTCCTCTCTCTCTCTCTCTCTCTGATTTGTAATCAGTTTTAATTCTGTGGAGGTAGATTAATTTGTTTACTTCTTTCATTTTGTTTTGCCAATCACGAATATATTCTTCCTGTGTTGTTTTTTCTGTTTGTTTTAATTTTGCCTGTCTGAACTGGGTTTGACTGGTGTTTCTCTGCTAAATATCGTAAAGGATCGCTCTCTGAGTGTCCTGCTCCGTGTATAAAGGCACAATGGTGGTAGTTTTCTGGGGGTGGGTCTGACAGGTGGAACCAGAATTTAGTTGTTCTCTTTTGAATATCAGCTAGAAGAGGAAACCTGCCGAGCCCCACCATACAACCGAGATTTGGAACGTTTCTATGAGTTCCCAAAACATTTTTGCAAATTTGACTATGGAAGGCTTTTGTTCCGGGAATCATAATTTAGTTGATATTTGGGGCCCCAGATTTCACTGCCATGAAATAGAATCGATTTAATGATGATCTCAAATACTTCCAGTCACAGTTTAACGGGGAGGGTGACTTTAGACAGAGATTTCCTGATGCTATAGTAAGCTCTATGAGCTTTCTCCGTCAGATCCTTGATTGCCATGTCAAATTGTCCAGATGCAGAGATTGTCAGACCCAAATAATTGCAGCTGTTAGTGTGACTAAGGGTTGTTTCGCCAAGTTTAAAGATATATTCCTTTTCATGAAGATGGGTTTTCTTTTGAAATATGATAACTTTGGATTTTTCAATGTTTAGTGGTAAGGCTCAATTGGAACTGTAATTGTCCAACAGTGAAAGGCTTTCGTGTAGTCCCTCCTCGTTTGGTGACAGCAGCAGAAGGTCATCTGGGTATAGCAGACATTTAATTTCTCTGCCAGGGTCAGGAGGGATCATTCCTGGAGGCTTGTGGCCAGTTCGTTAATATAAATATTGAATAATATTGGGCTCGGGCTGCAGCCTTGATGAACTCCTCTAGTCTGGTAAAAATAGTTCTTTGGTAAGCACTTGTTCTCATTGTCCTTTACGATGTCATATGTCTTTCCTCCTGTTCCACTCTGAATGAGTTTCATGAAGAATCCGTTATGTCAAACTGAGTCAAAGGCTATTTTAAAATCAATGAAGCAGCCAAATATTTTTTTCCTTTTTTTTGAACATATTTTAGATAAGCACATGTAGAGTGTAAATATGATCAGTTGTTCTCTGTTTGAGCATGAATCCAGTTTGACAACCTTTCCAATTCTCAGGAAAGTGTCCTGATTTTAATAACAATTTGAGAATGGCATGTCTCAATTTGCGGCTACTATACTTCAACATCTCAGTGTATACTGCGTCTGAGCCACGAGACTTTTTATTTTTGAGTGATTTGATCTTTTGAGTCAATTCATTTCATAATATATGGTTCAATGGTTCAATTGATCCTTTATTGTATGTTCCAGGTCGTGTAGCTGGGAGGTCAAATGTATTTAGTTGAGGTTTGGCTCATTTCGAGTATAGAGGTGTCCAAAATGTTCTGTCCAGATGTTTGGGTCATGGAGTCAATTAAACTGTCCCACAATTCCCAGAATGAATTCTGACTGACTCCCTCCTCAATCTTATTGAGCTTCGCTGTCATTTGCTCAGCTCTTGTCCTTCGTAGTAAGGACTTGTATTTTGTTCATGGTCCGTGTTTGTTGATCTGATGGGTTTCTCTGTTTTTTTATTTGATAGTAATCGTAGTTCTTTTCTTGAAATTTGCCATTCTTTGTCAAACCAGTCACGTTTAACTATTACTCTTTTGGATTTGTAAATTTTTCTTTTACTACGTTGCTGAATTAATGCTTTTTTCTCTTCTCTAAATTTAGTGCATAGAAACGTGTCTAACGTGTTCTGGACACGAGAGTCAGCTCCGTATTGGGCAGGACTTTCTGTTCTCAAAAGAACATTTGGTGGGGAGGGAATATAGTTTGGGCTTCTGGTTTGAACATGGTAGCAGACCATTTTTTTAAACCAGTAACTATGTGACTATGGTCTGAAAGAGGCAGTTATGGCATCAGCATGAAATAGTTGATCTTATCTTGCTCTATACCTGTTATGGCGTAATCCACTGTGCTACTGCCTAGAGAAGAGCAGTAGGTAAACTGACCCAGTCCAGTTCCTTCCCCGTTCTTGCGTTCAGATCTTCCATTAACAGTACCCAGTATAACCAGGGCCTGAAAGTAGATGATCTTTGACTGTAGTGCTGGGAATATGTCCTCATTACAGTAGGGCGACTCGTATGGGGGGATATAGATGGCACACGGGTAAATATCGTCATCCGAACAAATTAATTCCTTCTTAAGATTCATCCAAATATGTGTCCTGCCTTTTTTTTACTGGCAGAATGTTACGCCAAGGATCATCTTTTAACCAAACAATAATTCCTCTTGAGTCCCTGCCACTTCTAACATGAGCGTTTTTTTATGGATGGTATATATAATTCTCTACAGTTTGAAAGAGTGTAGTTTTTATTATCTGAACCGCTCCATGTCTCCAGGAGCATAATTATATCTGAACTATATCTAATATTTACACAGTCAGGGTTAGTGCTCTTTTCTCCAGAAGAAGAAGAGAACATTCCCTGAATGTTGTCGCACGCGATTTTTAACAATGACATTCTGAATAACTCGATTTACCAGAAAAAGAATGCTTGATTTTTTTTTGATGCAGTTATGTTCCAAGAAATACCATATAAGTTAAATATATATTTTTTAAAAAAAAAACATATAGGAAAAATACATTAGAATGTTAATAGCAGAACAGAAAGAGGGAAGGGGTGAAAGAAAAAAAAATGTTAACCAAATATATTAACTAAACTTAAGCTGCTGATTAACTTAATAGAGCATGTTTTATCTGGTTGAGGTCAATGGGTTCTGCTCTCTCTCTCTCTCTCTCTGACTTTCAGACATTTTTCTTTTAGGTTTCAAAAACACCTGTTTTAATGTTTCATTCACGCTGACATAGGATGTCTACAGAACAAATCCTTTCACCAGCTAGATGTTCTGACTGTGCACTTTATTAACTGGGGGAGAGATAAAACTGCGAAGTGCTGAGATCTTCATAACTTAATCTAGCCAAGAGAGCGAACTCTCTCCCTCTCTCTCTCTCTTTCAGATCAATCCTCTCCAGGGTGGCTGAGCTTCCTGTTGTGGCACATTACCCAGAAATCACCACACCACAAAACACAGCTGTGTGTGTGTGATTATAGAGGAGGCATGTAGTTATGAACATGTGTGTGATTACAGGGTGGACATGTGGCCCTGTGGGTATGAAGAAGGACAGCTAGGTCTTAACATTCCCTCTGTTTATTATCACAGAGCTACATATAAAAATTTGACCAAATCTCAGTGCTATAACGTGTTCAGGACCAGAGACACGAGATGCTAGCAAACCCATCAGATACCCCACACTTCCTTCTTAGCCTAGAAGATGCTGCTCCAGTTGTTGAGTTGTTGTTGACTGTTTCCTGTTACACACTATCTCTGGGAAGATATCTGTCTTTATGTTAGAGACGTGTGCACCATGGATGCTCAGCATCGCTAACATTCGGCTGAACAGGGAAATGCGAACACAAGGGTTAAATCACGCTTTAAATGGACGCTCAGACAGATTTACACATTCCCTTCCCAGCTGAAGTCACATACAAGCCTCTTCAAATGAATATTCATGAGCAGAGGAAGTGACATCACCGTTCAGGTTTACTGTAAACTTCATTCGACCGTACTCTGTGGGCCTCTTTTTACGTGGCTGTTAGCTTGATTGTCAAACAAAAACACCATCATATCGGCCATCTTTCCACCTATAAGAAGAGCGCAGCAGCGTTCTGTAGTAACCCGCCCCTTCTCATTAATATTCATGAGCACAGGCGAATGACTAATCCAGCTATAGCCTGCTGGACCAATCAGGATCGGAGTTAGCATAAAGTTTGTTTGAATGTTTGACATATCAGGTGTTGATCTTGAGTATGAAACCAAGAGAACAGTTTCCTCACATTCTTGTTCAAAGGATCAGAGAAGAGACCATTCAATTATTTATTGTTCATTTTCAATAAATGTTCAGCTTCGTATTTAAAAAGCGGCGTCACGGGAAACGCTTTGGGAACTTTGGTAAATGCCAGAACGTTCTAGATGTACCTCATCTCCCAGCTGTTTCCGTGACGTCCCAGCACGAGCGCGTAAACAGCTGCAGAATGAGAGTGAAGTCAGTATTCCTGGAGTGCAATAAACACCGAATGTCCACAATCATCCGAACGGCGTCCTAAGAATAGCCTCCTGCTCTCCCACAGGTCCACTTCCTCATTACATCACGGGAAACGGCTGTATCCAAGACAACCGTAACACCCTCCCTCCCCCTCCACCCCATCCACTTTCTTCTCCCTCTTTTCGCCATGGCAACTAGAGAAAGGGCATTAAATAATTATAAGTCAGCATTATCATTTAACAGCAGAGGGGTTAAACTCGTCCTGCTTTCATTAACTTCCCAAATCTTTACACTAATTTTTTTTTTTTACATTAACTCGACATGAACAAAGATCGCTTAATAATTAATCAAAGGTAATCATTTATCTTACACTGTGTGCCTCATATTCAAGGTCGAAGCCTGATATGTCAGAAATTCAAACAAATTCGGTTACCTTTATGCTAATTCTGACCCTGATTGGTTCCGCAGGCTACAGCTGGATTAATTATTCGCCTGTCCTCATGAATATTAATGAGAAGAAGGTGTTACTACGGAACGTCAAAAAAGCTTTGCGAGTGTGCTGTGCTCTCATAAGTGGAAAGGTGTGTGTACGTGTGTGCCTAACACACACTCACACACACACACACACACACACACACAGCTTCAAGCTAATTCAACCCTTGCGCATCAATTAGCCTCCACTGTTGGGGTCGGATGAGGAGAGAATTTTTAATTCCCCTGATTTTCATCCATTCTGATGCTAGATTTAGTGCGCAGATTGTCTGAGTCAAGTCGATCAGTAACCAAATCATCCCCAAAAGGCAGATAACATTCAAAATAGCACTTCAGAGCAGTCCAAAATAGGCACTGTTTACTTATTTCCCCTCAGTGAAGTGAAGTGAAGTGAAGTGACTTGTGGCCAAGTATGGTGACCCATACTCGGAATTTGTGCTCTGCATTTAACCCATCCAAGTGCACACACACACACAGTAGTGAACACACACACACCGTGAACACACACCCGGAGCAGTGAGCAGCCTTTTTCGCTGCGACGCCCGGGTTTCCAGGGAAACGACCCCGGAGGTGCGAGGTGGGGTAATGGCTGTGCACGAGAGGGTATGAAGGGGAGTGGAAGGGACCGACGCACTTACTGTCTCTTCACCTCAGAGATATGATTATAATATAATATATCCCTAATGCTGTTTATTGCGTGTAGAGATCATACAGGTACATCACTGACGTAATAGAGAAACACTCTAGTTGATGTGACTAATGAAAAAATGTTCGACTTGACTAATAAAACCCTCAAATAAAATGGGACTCTACAAGAACAGCAGCTGGCAAACTGGGGCCCTTGTCAAAACATTTGGGTGCTCTTTTCGAGTCTGACCTGCAACTTGACAAGCAGGTAAACGTTTTTCCATCGAGAACTACTGCTAAGTGTAAATCCATCTTTTCGTTTAGAATGTTCTTCATGCTTTCGGTTCCTCTCGCATTGATTACTGCAGTTCTCTCTACGTCTTCGCGCGGGCCACCACTCGCTTCCTGACCAGCACCAGGACGAGGGAACGCGTCTCTCCTGTCTCCTTCACTGACCGCCAGTCAAGGGTCTGTTACTTGGCACCGAGTTATACCGCATCTCTGAGCTTACCTGTCTTTAAAATACCTCCTGAGCTTTTCAGATCCTCTAATCAGCTACTTTGAACCGTTCCTCAGACTTGGAAGAAGTTCCGAGGCGACTGGGAATTTTCTGTCAAAGCGCCGAGATTGTGGAACAGCTTATCATTTTTAATCCAATCTTTAAAAAAAAAAAAAAACATATTTATCTTCCCAGGCATCTGAAGGTCTTTAAGATCTGCAGTATCAGGTCTTCATTTTCTGTCCTGACTGTGATTTTGTCTTTTAATGTTTTTATTTCGCCTTTGATTTACTGCTTTAGTCTTATTTTTAGTTGTCGTCACTAAAAAAAAAAAAAAATTGCTCTTCTTGATGTGACTAATAAAACCTCTCTGGTGTACATGACTAATAAAAACACTACTTGTGCCTAAAACAAAACTCTAAATCACGTGAGGAAAAAAAAAAACATGACTATTAAATGTTAGTCACGTCGAGTAGAGCTTTTTTTAAATAGTCACATCACGTGACTAAACATGACTAATAAAAACTCTCTTCTGGACAAGGCTAGTAAAATCGGTCTACTTGACGTGACTAATAAAGATCTACTAAATGTAAAAAAAAAAACACAGCACTTGACATGACTAATAAAGACGCTTGTCCTGACGTGACTAATTAAAAAACTCGTACTTGACATTACTAATAAAAACACTCGACTCGATGACGCTAATAAAAAAAGTTCTACTGGACACGATTAATAAAAAGGCTTTTTTTTGATGTGACTGAAGCAAAAAACTCTAATAACGTCTAAGTACTAAATTTGTCTCACACACGTGACTAAACGTGACTAATATAAAAGCTCTACTTGACGTGACTAATTTTTAAAAAATACACTTTTTGACGTGACTAAAAAAAACTGCACCTGATGTACTAACACAAACTCTGTGTACATGTCTACATGTCTAATAAACACGCTCTTCTTGACACGATTATTAAAAAAGCACAGACGTGACTAAAAAAAAAAAAAAAAACGCTCTTCTTGACATGCCTAATAAAAAGCTGTGAAAATTGAAAATTGAAATTGAAATTGATTTAATGTTCCAAGATGGCACAGTAAGTCATTCAGGGATGATTCAGGAGGCTATAACAGCGTGCTGAGCGTCACAGGCGGCGTTTCGGGACAGCGGTGCGTGGATAAGTGTGTGTGGATGTCCGTGTTGTTGCGAATGAGAGGAACGCACACGCATGTGCGTGCTTCTCCTCCGAGCTTTCTGCATTCGTGACTCGCTTTCTGCTGCTGTGTGAATCAGTCCAATGTGAATACCCTAAAGATTTCAACCTGCCAACAACAACAACAACAACAACAACAACAACAACAGGTTATATCCAAGTCTCACGTTTCCTCAGTGGAAAATCTCACCTGGATTCTGCAGATCTGTTGCTGAGCTGCTGCTGTAATCGTAAAGACTGTCATCCCAGGACTCGTCTTCAGAATATTCTCACACTGTAAACACACTCGGTACAGCCTGGCTTTACACTTCACTCCTCTACACACTTCTATGCTGTAATAATTAACGTGGTTAAGGCTTCGGACTACTGATCAGAAGGTCAGGAGCCCCAGCACCGCCAAGCTGCCACTGCCGGGCCCTCGAGCGAGGCCCTCAAGTGCTCAGATGTAAGAATGAAGTCGCTCTGGATAAGATGAGAAATGTACGTAAAAGTAAATGTAAGTGAATAATCTCACTATCTCAATGAAGCAAATGGAGTCCATTTTGAGGCTCAGGGTTTCTTCCTCATGGCTTCTCAGGGAGTTTTTCCTCACAGCTCTCACCTTAGAGCTCACGCGCTATTTACTCTGTTAGCTAGCTGGCTAATTCAGCTCACATTCAGACACCAGGAAATCTCTGCCGTCCTACAAGGAAGTAAATAAGAACCGGTTATGTCATGTTTCTGACAGAAATCCGGAGTAAATATCACCGTGTTTGTGAATTACAGCGTTAATTAGCAGAGTGACGCTCTCGGGTTCAGTGATCGCCTTGACAACAGGCCACGCCCCCTGACAACCACGGCTCTGTCCCTAACCCCTAACCGCATACTAGCGCGTTATGTCCTGTGACCTAATGCTTAGTGCTGTTTATTCATGCGGAATGGGACGCAGCCGTGGGTACCGCAGTGCTTATAGACTCATTAACACTGCTGGGATGATTACAGATGTAATAAAAGACGCATTTTAGCATTACACAGCGTTAAGGAAGGCGCGCGCGACCTACCCGTGTTGCTGCTCTTCTCCAGTGTGGTGATTATGCCGGCTTGGAGACTGCTTTCCAACCCTGAGAAACCCTCCTAAAACCACACAAATAAAACTGGAAATACAGTAAAAGCCTGATGTTAATAGGAAAAAAAAAACAGCCAAGTGTATGAAGAACATACACTGATGCTCCAATCAGCTCCCACTGAATCCGGGGTGATCCATTTGCTCAGCGCGCTGCTGGGCTCTTAAAGCGGGAACGCACTGAGTGGTGGGCCCGCGTGCGCCTCTACTGCCGCCGTGAGCCGCGCGCTGGCGTGTGTTGCCGCTTTAAGCAGCACTGCCTGCACAGACTCAGTCGCAGCCTGTAGTGCGCCGTTTCATTAAAGCCACTTAATGCTTGTGTTTTTAACAGAAACACTCCAAACACTAGCATGGGCTGGTGTTATACTCTGTTAAAAAAAAAAAAAACACACACACACAAATCAGAGTTCTACCTTACCATTTTGGCAGCTGAAATCACACTGCTATTCAGAGTTCTAGGCTATATTCAGCTTATATATGTATATATGTTTATATTCCCATGAATTACTGTATGTATATCAGTCCCAGCACCAATAAAGCACAGATCAGCATCAGACACCAGGATTCTTCTGTAACACCCTCTGAATCCCATGAGTAAGGAATAAAACACCACACTGAGCATGCTGTTAGAGGAAAATAATCAACGCCGGGGTGGTGCGATGCCTACAACAGCACATACTGAAGTGTTTTATTCCTCATACCACACCAATTTGCCAACATTAATGTTGTGGAACGTCGGCAACACAAGTTATCACTATCACACGTTCATGTCTGGTCATGTTAGCATGTCCTGAAATCTTTCCAGTGTCAGAAAATTGATTAAGCGCTTGTTATAAAACCCTGACATTGGAGACTCCTTCCGTAAATATTAAATAACCATCTCCTTACAAGAAACTTGACCATATCAACGATCACACACGCTTAGTCTATGTGGAGCGTCCGCCGAACAAGTCCCTGTGAATGAGCTGTTACTACAGTAATGATAACCAGCGCATTAATATAATAAATAAATATAATAATAATATAGCTTTAAAGCTGCACTACTGTCGGGGGCTGCTGTTACAGAAAATTAATCAACACCTTCTAACCAGTCAGAATCCAAAACAGCACTGTGGTGTAATACTAAAAATAACCACATTAAACACACGTCACAGGTTGCCGGTTAAAATATGAAGGCACTTTACAGTGTGATATCACTCCATGGAAAACTGACTCACGGTACAATGTAAACTATTTTGCTCAGCATCTATGCTAATGATGCTAATGGTAATATTTCATGATTGATCAATATCACTTTTGGATTAAAAACTCTTAAAACTGTTACATTAGCTCAAATGGTTCAAACATAACAAACAGTATTATTCAACTAGTCATTTAGCACAGAATGCCACTTCAACAGATTTGTTATTTATGGTTTTAATTTTACAATGTAAACATTATTCACTAGTCAGGTAGCAAACTGATGTTGGCCCAGTGTTAACCCAACATCAGCCATTTGGTTGGGTGCCAATGGTGGCCCAATGTAATTCTGTCTTTGGGCTGATGACCTAGTGGCCCAACAAACTTTCAGCCATGTTGAAATCCACCACACCAACACTGGCCCAACATAATTTTGTCCACTGGTTCAAAGTTGGACCAACAGATTTTCAGCCACCTTTAACTCCACCTTGCCCAACGTTGACAGGGTTATAAAATGTGTTTCTTCGCCAACAAGGCCAACAATTTTTTTGTTTTTTGATCAATGTGTACATTGATAACTAACACTTAGCAAAGATCATAAGCTAACTGTTGTTTTATCATTCACATTCACATTCACGATTTAGTAAACTGATGTGGGGGGGAATTTGCACCACAACCCCAAAGTCGGCCACCAAAAAGCTGAGAAGAGCACACAACAAATAATTACCACCTTGATTAACTGTGACTGAAAGTAAATTACAATTAAATATCAACATAAACATTTGTTTACTAGTATTTTGGTATAGATTATCATGTCTTATTTGGTTACTAGGTCTGGTGGAAACTAGGTCTCAACAGACCAATATGTGTGTGTGTGTGAAGTGCCTCAGTGTTCAGCTTTAGGTCTTGACTGGTTTAGGTTAGCTAGAATGCTAACAAGGCATATGGAAAACTTAGCAAAACCTTAGTTCAGTTAGCAGTCTTTGCTAAGTGTAATTACAGGGCGACTTCAGTCATATTGAGTCTTTTCTAAGTAATTTACCAACATATCTGAGGAAAATGTTGATATTTCTGACAGTTTTGTCTCAGTTATAGCGATTTATACTAGCCAGTTATAAGCTAAGTTTATGCTAAACGTCTATGTTGCTTAGTTGCTTAGCAACAGTGTTCAACGCACAAAGATTCCAAAAGTGTTCACGGTATGTCCAAATTGTATTTCCAAAATGGCGTCTAATATTTAAAACTACTTGTTTGGCACAGAGAACAGAATTATAACTGGGGCTGTACAAAAACCGTTCGCGAATCCCCAATAACAAGTTTGTAACAAAGGGAAATGATGTTAATATGAATCCTAGGCAGTTATGTACACTCAAACACTGCCTAGACCTAGAGTAATGCAGAAGTGTGAGGTTTAATTAAGTCCCAGGAGCAAGGAATGAAACAAATAAAACTGTTTAATCCTGCCATCTAGTCGCAAAAGAGTGTAATAGCACTCAGAGTAGTCAGGAAAGCTCTCAACAAGTCTACTGTTGATGTTAATCATCTTTCTTTATTGACCTGACCATCTCAAGCTCCTGGGAGTCTTATAGGTAATATATGATTCATTTGATTCATTTCATTTGATTCATTTTCATGAGTCAAGTGACGTCATTCCACAAAGCATGTGTGCTCAAGGAACAGTACAAAATGAAGTCAAAGCACATTTTAACATTTAGTCATTCTTTATTATTTGGGTGAGTAACAAATTATTTACAATTGTCGCTTCACAGAAAACTTTTGAACAGAGAGAAACAGACAGAGAGCGAGGGAAAGAGAGAGAGAAAGAGAGATACATGTGCCAATATTTTGATGCTGCTTTGGCTGATTGGTATAACTTCCAGAAAGATGGCAGAGAGGGAAAGGGATGAAGAAGGATGGAGAGATGACAAACGTGGAGTGCAGGAATGCAGTGAGACGACTACCAGGTATAACCATTATCCATTCTGTCCATTCTGGGGGGAAAAAAAACAAAAACAAAACAGCACAAGAGTCAGACTCTAATCAGGTGTGTGACACTAATAAACAGATCATTATCACCTGATTAGAAACGATTATTATTATTTGTCTCTCACCGCGGCCTCACGTCCTGTTCATCATCACCGAAGAGCAGCTCAGCCATCTCTACCTCCGGAGAGGATCTCTTCCCATATCTGAGAGAGAGAGAGAGAGAGAGAGAGAGAAGAAAAGAATGTGACAGCATGAAAAAAACAATAGAAGGAAAGAGAAAGGGAAAAGGAATAAAAGGGAAAGAAAAAGAAAATGAGAGAGAAAGAGAGAGAATTATGGAAAAACAGAATGAGAGGAGAGTAAGACCAACAGAGGACGGGAGAGAGACAGAGAAAGAAAGAAAGAAAGAAAGAAAGAAAGAAAGAAAGAAAGACAGAAAGAAAGGAAAATTGAGTCAAAAATAGAAAAGAAGGGAAGGAGAGATAAAGAGACATGAAATAGAGAGAGAGAGCGAGAGAGAGAGAGAGAGACAGAGAGAGAAGGAAGGAATATGAAAGCAAGAAAAAATAGAAGGAAAGAGAGAGGGAAAATGAATGAAAAGCGAGAAAATTTAAATGAAAGTGAGAGAGAGAGAATCAAGGAAAGACAGAATGAGAGGAGAGTAAGAGCAACAGTGTAAGGTAGAGACAGAGAGAGAGAGAGTAAGAGAGAGGAATATAGAGAAAGAAAGATAGAAGGAAGAAGATAGAGAAAGAAAGAAAGAAAGAAAAGGGAAAAAGCAAGAAAGAGAAGACAAGAGAAAAAGTAGAATAGAAGGAAAAAGCC
>CM074985.1:1730613-1740648 GCA_037576825.1 Pangasius krempfi | reverse complement strand
TGCTGTTATAAGAAAATACTCCACTTGGTAGAGATCCGGCTGAGTTACGGCATTGCTCCGGCAGACCAGATGTGGCCACATGGAAGCTGCTGATTGGGTGATGAATACAAATCCATGTATAATGCATAATAATGGTGTAACAGCTCACCTCTGCCTGGTGATCAGGTTGATGTAGTGGCGCAGCGCCGTGTGGTACTTGGCCAGCTCCTCGGGCCCCGCGTCTCCCGCCGGAGGTTCGGGTTTGGGCGGGTACGCCTCTGCCAAACACACCAGGACACACAGGACCACGGCTACGGGCGCCAACCAAGACTTCATCGTATCAGCCGAGTCTGAGAGGGACAGAGGGAGATGATAATGAGGTCAGTCATAGACAGGAAGTGAGTGTGTGGAAGGAATTAGCAACACCAGTCACAGCTAGCATGCTAAATTCACTCGTAAAGTAGCTAGTTAACAGCTAGCGTATATTAGAGATGGTTTTAAATGAAATCTCACATTGCTCTAACACACAGGAGGTAGAAGTTAAATCAATTTTTTTTAAAATGCTGAACTCACATCTACAGTGCCAACTTAACACGCTAGGTGTTCGTTTCGCCCTGTAATAGTCAGTCGTCTCTATTCTCTTAAGATTTCTGTGAAAGTTTTCGCAAAGCAAATGTTTACACAGGAAAATTTTCCTTAAGGATCTGATTCATCAACGCAATGACGGAGTGGCTATGCCGATTTTTTTCCCTCTCAAAGTATTAACATGTTGCTGGTGAGCGAGTCGACTCTCGGCTTTTTTCAGTGACTCGCATCCATGAGCTGGGGTTTTCTTTACTCTTTGCGTACCTGTAAACAAATTACTCATTCGTTCACTCGTTTATCGTCAGTAACTAAGTCACTGGTCATAATATAACAAACTTTAACCGGTTTAGAAAAAAAAAATGCCATTGAGTCGACTGGGAGCCAAAAGAGTCAACTTTCACTGATGAGGTGAGTCAAATGATTCGACTCGAATGATGAAACGGTGAATTCCCATCACGGTTTTAAAGAAACGAGATGGCGTTTGCCAAACAAGTTGTTTATTCCATTATCATACCGAGTGTCTAAAACAACATTACAATTTTCTAATGATGAAACTAAAAACAGAAAAAAAGCGCCATGTGCACAGAATGTAGACTAACACACATATTAGCTTCAGATCAAGTTTTAGCTCCGATTTTAGATCGTCAACGTGACGGCAAAAATGTCCAAGGTTAAAAGTCATTTTAAAAGTCAAAAAGGCTATTTAAATATAAGGTACTTTACTCAAAAATATACATTTGTTAATATTTAATAGAGCTTTTCTGAACTTTGCGAAAATTGTAGCGAAATTCAAGATATTATTTACGCTTTTAGATTATTTTAGATTTACATTAAACACAATCGATTCTAGTGACCAGTCAATTAATTGCTATAATACTTCATTAACACAGTGACTTTTATAGTAGTGCACTGATGCTATGTTATATGGACATTGTCACATTATTATAATTTTTAAAAAATAAATAAATAAATAAATAAATAAATAATAATAATAATAATAATAGAATCACAGACTCTATTTTGAGATCTAAAGGAGAGCGGGACGGTGCTGAGTAGCTCGAAAGACTGCTGAAAAAGTGATAGCTTTACCGCTGACACTGGAGACTCCTTCCATAAAATGTTACATAAGCATCAGCTTGCAGAAAACGTCGCTTACAGAAAACGTCCCTGTGAATGAGCCGTTACCGTAGAAACGATACGGCACTACTGTCAGAGCTGCGGTTAGAGAAAATGAATCAACAGTCAGGAAGCACTATAAGAAGCACGGGAAAGGAAACGCCGCTTCTGTAGTGCAACGTTTGGAAAAGACCCGAATTGCTGAAACCCATAACCTTCTCAGGTCCTGCGACAGAATTTCGCTGAAGAAGAGTAAAGAGAAGCACTCACTGTGTAGTGGACGTGGAGGGTCGGAGCAGAGGTGCAGCTCAAACGTTGCTGTCGTTTCTCCTGCCGTCTCTAACGCTGCTGCTTATATACAGGCAGGGAGGGAAGGGAACGAGGGAACACTCCACCCTCAGCTCTGTCCGTTTACAATCTCTGAGTCAACGGGGGGGAAAAATACACACAAACGCAAACAGCATTTAAGGCTCTTTACGGGTTTAAATGTTGCCAGATCTTATAAGCATTAAAAAAAAGTCAAATGCTGAGGCATTTCCAAGACAGTGTTAAATACATTAAGGCTTTGTGAAGGTCTGAAGAGCTGAAGACAAAAAAAAAAAAAGTTTAAAAAAAATTGTTTTGTCTTGAAAAGCTTTCAATGGTGTCAAAGTGCAGAAATTTCTTAACTCCCATTAAGTTAAACGCTTTATTTAGGGGTCAGAATGTTTTTTTTTTTTTTTAGAACAACTCACAGATTTATGTTTTAATGGTCTGAAAAAGGTCAGGTGTTGACATTTGGACCGTTTTAATTATGTTAATTTGAAGAAACGTTACTACTAGTCCAAGTTTAAAAGGGAAAACAATAATTATTTACATTTAAAAAATATTAATTTCATTTATTTAAAAACGTATTTCAAAATTTTATTTAATTCATTTAAAAAAAAACAACTTGATTCTCTTGACAAAGATCTGGCTTTGAAGTGGTCAAGCCTTGTACAAAAATAAATGTGTTAATAAATGTGTGTTTTAAAAAAAAAAAAAAAAACTACACATTTCAATTCAAGGGATCAGGATTTTTTTTTTTTTTTTTTTTAAAAAGGGGGTAAAAATAATTTTTCCTTTTTAAAAATGATTGATTTACATTTTAATGGGGTAAATAGATCAAGTGTTGAAATTTGAACTGTTTGAAAAAATTAGCTTCTTATTTGCTGATAGATAGATAGATAGATAGATCTATCTATCCATCTATCTATCTATAGATTCATATAAATGATTATAATCGAATATAGTTCGAATTTATATATAAATATAAATTCATATTTTTTATTTAAAATTTTAAAAAATCATGTAAATGTGGCCACTTTACCAAAATAAAATTAAAAAAAATTCCTGTTTTTTGTTTTTAAAAAACACGATAGTGTAAAAAAAAACGGGAAACTGCAGAAATTTCGATGTTTAAAATCCGTGAAATCTGTTTTCACAAACACATTTAACTGGTTTAAGCAAGTATTTGCAAAAACATAAAAAAAAGAGACTCAACAGTTTAAATGTCACATTTTACGTACAAGAGAAATATGTAATGGTACGTTTTATTACTGTGACAACAAATTCACACCATAAACACATGATGTGATTGTTGTAGTAACCACATCCTACATCTCTTTTACTCTGGAAATGAAACCAAAGGAAGAACTTTGAAATGTATGATCTGTGAGGAGAATTAATTTCACTTTTGCATAATTTTTTTTTTTTTAATTTCATGGTTGACTTAGTTGTGCTGCATGATGAAGGAAGAATGGATTAAAATCAGACTAAAGTATGCGTGTGACTAAAGGAATCAGACGTGTTCCGACTTTTCCTTTAGTGGTGCTGCGTTTAAAGACACACTTTATACAGACATTGAAAAAGCCTGGAAAAGATGTAGCGTCATTCACTTCAGGAGCAGTTAATAGGAGACACTGGAGGTTAAAACTCTTGACACAGTCAACAACAGTGTCTCGTCTTTCAAGCCTTAAACCAAACCGATCCGTAATTCCAGTCATATCATGGACAGTGTGGTAGTTTTCCATGATGGTGATGCTGTTCATGTTCCCCAGACGCTTTCAAAACATACCTCGAAACTGTTTTCGAATGTTTGACACACTCTCTCTAGTAGAAATATGAAGCAATTGAAGGTCCTAGCTGCAGGCCTAAAAACTCAGCAGCTCATATGAGATTGAAGCCGTTAGTTTCTTTGATGGATGTGTGGTAAAAGCACGTAGTTATAAGTTACGTGTAATCTAAAACGCCTTGGTGATGCTTTGGGAGATTCCACCTCAGCGACCTGTGGCAATAATCTTGCTAAATGCCGTGCGTCATCCATCTTTTCTTTCCGTTCCCTTCTTCCTACCAGCCTAATAATTCATCCCTGTCCACATAGACTGTCGTGTTCATATCTCCAGAAAAAGAAGGACGGCGCCGGCAATGTTGACAGTGCAGCGATCTGGCTTCTTTCATGTTTCAAATGTATTGAGCCTTGAAATGGCGTCCCAATGCCCGGAAAACACACTAATACATTCACCATTAATAATCCAAACTTGTCCGAACTGCCCCTGTAAGTCACCTGCCGATCAAGATTGAATGAAAAATGCCTGCCCAATGTTAACAGCAATGCAGTGCAATCAGTACGAAATTAATGTAGCTTTAACAAATCCCAATGATGGAAACCGAACCCCAAAATACGACATGGACTGAAAGGGATGACTAGTAACTGAGTGGAATGCGATGTGAATAGCCTTAACATAATATCAACATTGTAAAGTGCTGAACGTTAGTGTATTGAATATCAATTGACCTTTCCATGCTTTGTGCATCACTACTGTACACAGCACTGTACACCTCCACAGCTGACATAAACAGCCCTAAAATCAACATTTGCTCAGCTCTTGCAGCTTCCTCCAGCTCCACGGCTGTCACCATTCACCACGCCATAAAAGTCAAAATGATGATCCTCCACTTCAGCCGATTGGCGTGGGTAAATACGGAGAAAGCCAGCAGAGATAAGAACTAACACAAGCCCTCATGCTACGCTAAGTTCACAAACAGCGCGTTCTGGGATAATGCACTCCTAAAAGGATGATTGCTGGAGTTTTGTGTTTGGTAAGTAAACGTCCTAGTGAAGTAGTGAAGTCTCCAAGACTTGAGACAAACCGCGAACATGGACTTGTTTTTTTTTCATTCTGCTACCTTCGATATTGAGGGCAATCGATGATAATTTACAATAATACTCCATAGAAAATTTAATCTAGATCTTTGATCCAAACATGTACATCAGCCGTTCATCAAGTGTTCATAAAGTCCTCATTCACGGCTCCATACAATTTAAAATGAAATGCTAATTACCTCTTTTCAGTGATCAACGATTAAAAAAAAAAAAAAAAAAAAGCTGCTATTTGACAGATATACGCCAGTGTTCAACTGATTTGCTCACCTTTCTAGATGCTGCACTTTCAAAATGGGAACTGCAACAAGCATTAACAGAGGTCCACTGGGGCAGGAATCCCGCTGCCCCATGCTCAGAGAAGGTTTAAAATCACTCCGTGACTGGCAAGATCTTGTTTTATAGCAAACAATCAGAATTAAACCTAATACACTGACTCTCATAATGGCAAAGTGTAAGTGCAGACAGTGTGTCTATGATATACAGAACCATATCTATTGTAAGATACTTTGCAAGTAGATTGGGAGAGGGAAAAGTGGGATTATGGAATTGATAATGTGCGTATGTCAGAAATGCGTGCACACCATGGTGACCTTGTTTCCCTATGCAAAAGGCTGAGAGAAAGATGATAAATGTGGTCTTCTTTTCCAATGCATGAATTTTTGGGGTCGTTTCGGGTCTGAAGTGAAACATCGCGCACGAGAGCACTTCAGTTCTGCGAGCACTGGGACACATGCTCGTCCAGGCTCTGCTTTTGAGTCAAGATGGAAAACGCACCAACACTGATCCTCCATCGCGTCAATCACAGACGCTGACGCCGAACACACAACGTAATAAAATCAGAGCCAGACGCTGACTGGACACAAGACAAACATCTTCACTACTGGAGACGCAGCCACTTTAAAACCTCTCACCTCCATGTCAAATGGTAGTGCTAATGGTACAATCCGCTCTGTGCTCACTCAAATGAGACCTAAACTCTCAGATCTAAGTGCAGACTGTGTGTTTCTAAAGATATACAGAAACATTTCCATTGTAAGATATATTGCAAAGATTGGGAGAGGGAAAAGGGGGATTATGGAGTGGATAATGTCCGTATATCAGAAATGCGTGCACACCATGGTGACCTTGTTTCCTTATGCAAAGGCTGAGAAAAAGAAAACAAAATGTGGCTTTCCTTCTCCAATGCATGAATTTTTGGGGTAGTTTCAGGTCTTTTGAGCTGTAGTTGGGCTGAAAATTTTGCTAAACCCTGCTCTAATACCATTCTCCTTTACTCATATCCATAAAAAATAGCCCAGTACTGGCATCTAATACCATGTGATACCGTGTGACATAAGCCTAGCATATATTCTTATGTAATGATTATCGTTTACACAAAGGTTCTCGCAAGTGTAGAGTAGTGAAGCGAGCGTCGCACACGAGAGCACTTCAGTTCTGCGAGTACTGAGACACATGCTTGTCCAGGTTCTACACTCTGCTCTCGAGTCAAGATGCAAATCACACCAACACTATAGCATCTTAAACATAAAACTCAGTACGAGAAGTTCATCGCTAGCAGCACCCAACACTGGTTATGTGAGAAAAAAAATGGCTACAGACTCACGCTAGGTGAGTGTAAATAACTAGAACTTAGCCAGTAAGTTGTTCTTTACAATCAGCAGGTCAGTGACAACACGGGAGTCAGACTTCTTCGTCGCAACCCTACTCCATCCAAGCTAAATAAAGTAGCTAGCTAATACACTTAATTTATAATCAACTAGCTGAAGTTATGTGCATGAACACACATGTGTTCTTCTCATAGCCGCTATTTAAACCAAGGAAACATAAAAAGAGCTAAATAAAAATGTTCCATGATTGATTAGCCCTAAGTAGGTTACTCATTTCTCTATCTGTTGGAATTGACGAGCACCATAGTACATGTACTTGTTCTGAGAAAAATTAAAAATGGTATTGATTCATCTCTAATTACAACAGCATTTATGCTAAGTAGCCTGACAGGAGCGAAATCGATTCCCCGTCCATCACAACGAGCCAAGAATCTCAGAGAGAAAGAGAAATGGCTTCATTATGGAAAAGAGCTCTTTCTTCTGCTGGGAAATAAAATGCATGTCTTAAAGGTGTATAAAGATGCACTGTTTATGCTTCGTCGTGTATCATCGCACCTTTAGCTATGTATTACGGGGTTTAGAGCCGGCACGACATGGCGATGGTCCTACAGGAGTGGAGGTGGACACGTGTGATTTATAGTTTTCATTAGGGAGCTTCTCGAGGTTAAATTCGTGGGGAAAGAAGAGAAAGAAAGACAAAAACTTAGCCGATTGTGAGCTATGTATGATATAGGAATTTAGCTGCAGGGAACATGAATGGCAATGCTAATCATTGGAGGCTAAGATGAGAAGAGTGATGGTAGGAAGCTTAAATAAATGTTTTCACTCCATGGCTTCAGAAGGGATTAATAGTCGAGATTTGTCTTTCAGCAGGGCTGATCCTCCATCGCGTCAATCACGGACCTTGACTCGGAACATAAAACGTAATAAAATCAGAGCCAGAGCAAACCGGAGAGTGCTGCGTCAATCTTCCAGACGCTGACTGGATGCAAGACAAACATCTTCACCCCCCGGAGACGCAGCCACTTTAAAACCTCTCACCGCCGTGTCAAATGGTAGTGCTAATGGTACGATCCGGTCCGTGCTCACTCGAGCGAGACCTAAACGGGCGTATCTTTATGGGCGCCTCGCTGATAGCACGCTAACACACGTGCAGTCTGGGGAGCAGGACGAGGCTGCTAATGTGAGCAGAGTGCTTCAGAGGCCTGTTTGCGCTGGTGTGTGGGAGCGGAATAAAGAACACACACACTGATATACATCAAGTAAAGAGTACAGGCTCAAAGGAAGGATGATGGTAATAAAATATTACAAATAAGTTTTAAAAAAAAAAATCAGAATCATGAATAAGGCATTAAGTGAGGGAAAGGGTCTATTTCCCCAGAGCTATCGAGAGACAGACGGGGCTCAAGACGACACCTGGAGTGTCACGGCACTGAACACATACGAAGCTCTGCTGATTTAACAAACATTTCGTTTGTGTTGCAGGAGGAATAATAACGGGCTGGTGGAAGAGAACAAAATTAAAGGAGCAGTATGTAATCCTGAGCGCTAAGCACTAACATGCCATGTCTCCTTCCTACTGACTGATGGACCGATGGACTCTGCAACCATGCAGCTAGCATGCACGAGACATTAGCATCATACAGTCAAAGACCACTTTATTAGGAACACTTGCTCATTCAGCCAATCATGTGGCAGCATCACAATGCATAAAATCATACTGATAGATCCAGGTGCACATGTTCACATCAGACATCAGAATGAGGAGAAAAAATTTAATCTTATGTGATATTTGATTTAACCCCATTACTGTGAAACCCCTGCTTTATCGAGGCAGTTCCCCTGCTCTAGAGTTTACACAGAATGGGGCGAAAAACAAAAAACATCCAGCGAGCATCAGTTCTGTGGGCAGAAACATCTCGTCAATATGAGAAAGGGAAAACAACTCAAATAACCACTCTTTACAATCGTGGTGAGCAGAAAAGCATCACAGAACGTAGAACGTGTCCAATATTCAGGTGGATGAGCTACAACATCAGGAGACCACATCGGGTTCCACTCCTGTGGCTACAGAGGCCACAGACTCACCCAAACTGAGCAGTTAAAGATGGGAAAGATTGTTTGTTCTGATGTTTGACGTGAACGTTAACTGAAGCTCTAAAATTGCCTCCAAAGATACAGCGAAGGCAAACAATCTCAACATCACCGGAGTTACGCCAAGCTTTATTTCATCTGTATTACTGATGATAAAAAATCTACTCTGGGGATCAAGCTAAGCTAGTTAGTTAGCTGATACTAGCTAGGACTATATTTGCCTATATTTGCCACGCCATCCTTCAGACAAATGTTTTCACTGAAATCAGAAAAGCTTTTGTTTTTATTTGATTTTTTTATGACCTTGTGCTACTTTTCTGTAGACGCTGATATTTATTCGTAGGTCAGCTTTACCTTTTCTCTTAACTTTACCAGTAAAAAGTCTTAAGTTTTTAACTGGCGAAATCAGGTTAAAATAAAGGAAAATAACTTTTATTACTTATCTAAAACTTTAGAAGATGGTTTACATTTTAAAGAAACTACACTGTTTTCAAGACATCATTCAACCTCCAAGTCTGGTGCTCATATGCACCACTACAAAGTTTGCTAATGAATTAACCAGTAAGAGATCCCGTAAATAACCGATATTTAGCATTAGCTAGAGTTTGCCTTGCTGTCTAGCTAATTTATATGAGCTATTGGAAGCGACACTTGTCTAACCTGGAATTAGCAAAGAAAACAGGCTAACAGGCTAGTTCATTCTATCCGGTTAATGTTAGAAAATTAGTGAAACTTAACTCCACATGCTTTTTCAAATTTGATAGTTCAAAGTTCACACCTTCTACGAGTGTTTATTTACTCCAGCATGTTGGAACATTTTAATGAGGTAGGTCCAGGAGCATTCATCCTCAAGTTCAAAGCTGCAGTCCGGTGGATTAGCCATCTTCACATGCACATGGATAGCTATAGCGCTAGCTACATTGTGTAGTACATAACAAGGTCTCAGAAGATGACAAATTTGGACAATTCTGGATAGATTTTTTTTTCTACATTGATGAGGTTGATGTTGGAATTAGAGAAGAACAGAACTTCAAGATTTGTGTCGAGTTCTATGTAGGTCTTTTTTTTCTTGCAAACGTAATTAAGTAAGAGTACACGTATTCAATTTCAATAATGCTCTAGTGAAATACGCCAGAATCATACTTTAGTATAATAACGAAGTACAATTGCTAGAGTATTTTCCACCCCTGGTAATTCCTTAGTAAAGTTCCTCTCAGCAGCTTCATGAGTGGCTTTTAAGGAGAAGTTAGGAACTTTCAGCTCCACTTTAGAGAGGAGAACTCTTAATGGTGTGATGAGGTCCATTGTGAGTCTCCATTTGGGTACAAGAATGTCCACTTCTAAACAATCCACATACAGTCCCTGACAAAAGTCTTGTCGCTTTTCTACTTTGTAGAAACACCTGCTATTAACCTGACTTTTAATTAATCATTTGGTGTTAGAAATAGCTCATATGAAAAGCTAAAACCC
>CM074985.1:1702311-1725648 GCA_037576825.1 Pangasius krempfi | reverse complement strand
ATCTAGTGGAAAGCTTCCCAGAAGAGTGGAGCTTATTGTAACAGCAAAGAGGGAATAAATCTGGAATGGGATGTTCAACAGGCACATATGGGTGTGCTGGTCAGGTTTCCACATACTTTCTCCCAAAATATAGTCCAAACTAATTCTGAGCGATTCCACCCATTTCCAAAGAAATTCTGTCTAACTCCTCCCACTCCTGAAATAATTGTTCATACGAGAGTTTACACAAGAAATCCAGTATTCATGAAAATCCAGTAAATTCCACCCGCAAGTTCTTCTGTCCAATCCTGCTCACTCCCGAAATAATTCCGACCAATCCCACCCGTTTCCAAAATAATTCTGATCTATCCAAGCCGCTCCTTCAGAAATTCTGACCAATCCCTCCCCCTCCAGAGAAGGTCTGATTAACCTCGCCCACTGCGACAGTTATTATTTTGTATGTACCTGCCCCTATTTGTACCTGCCGTATTTTCTAATGGATTTAATACAAACAAATTGGTAATTTATACCACAACGACCCTGACCAGGATAAAGCCAAGTTGTAAGAATGAACATGGTAAACGTGCGCTAGCAACCCGCCGCATGCTATGTGCTCCCATATGAATGAATATGGCCTTTCTTTGTCCTGTGAGCTTCATATCTGTCTAACTAGTCTGTCTAAACGTCCTGAGACTTTTTTTTTTTGGGGCTCCCGTGGGATCCCAGTTGCGCTGCACAACTCTAGACAAGAGCATTATTGCTATACAGCTGTGTCTGGGTTCATACAGATGCTTCAATATAATTAAATTCTAGGACTTCAGTATTAAACACTTGTTTCCAAGGACTACACGAGAGAATTCAGAAGATATAAAGAAGTCAGTTTCAGCTTCGAGTGTTAGATCTGCGTGGGCGATCGTTGAGGTTTTGCTGCTGGATTTAAAGGTCATGTTTCAAATTTATTTATAAAAATTGCTTTAATTTGGGAAAGCACTCAAACTTAATTTAAAGTCAGGGTGCATATTAAATGTCTTTCTATACTTCAATCGCTTTTTGGAGCACTTCTCTACAAAACAATACCAAAAATCTAAATTCAAGTACTAGCAAACACCTTATGCAAACCCTGCATCTGTGTTATGCAGGTTCATCTGTACTGTACGTTTTAATTAATACTTACACAGGTCGTCTGTGTTTTTACTGGGAGGCACGCTGATCGGCTGACTAGGGAAGGTGCAGTCCCATCCGTCAATGATGCACTCCTCCTCCTCACCTACACACATCAGGTCAGAAAAAATGATCATCATCATCCTTTTCCCGGAAATCTTTCCCCAGGACATTTTCCATGACTTGCATACATGACGACTGCTGCTCATTAAATGTCATCCTAGAGTGACTCACATCTGCCTACAGTAATGAATGGTTAAGTTTAAATTAACTCACGTTCCCTTGACAAAGAACACACAAAGGAACCAAGTAGAATATATTTAATTTCATAACATATGAAAAACATGCGTATGAAATAACACCAAGAGTTATTTTCTGCAACAAGCCCCCAAAAAAAACATGCGAGTATAAACAAATAATGGGCCTCATTTATCAAGCTGGATTTATCCGTGAATCGTTCGTGCGCTCGTTCACATAAGAAATCTGGCATCCATGAAGATCCTGGAAATTCGGTCAAACGTCCGTATCCTACTAGTGCTCCTGAGTGTGTGAAAAGTTACGCATAATAAGACTAAATAATGTCAACCTCAACCTGATCGACTCATATAACTCACATGGATTACTGCACTTTGATATCTGGAATATACTGTCGAGTTTAAATTCTTTATTTGTATTACGTTTAGCAGACGCCTTTATCCAGAGCGACTTACAGAAGAGGTTTGGAGTCTCGATCAAAAACACATCCTCATGCTAGTTCGCTACGTCAGGGACTCAGAGCACCATTGAGAAAACTGTGAAAACCAGTCCTTTAATATTATTAATAAAAATATATATAAAAAATAAAGTAAGTCAGCAAACAGAAACCCATAAATTAAGACAAATAAAACTTATTCAATTGCGACAAAAGAAATGACAGAAACGGAGGGCGGGCCGGAAACAAACGCCACCGGTGACTGAACATTTAGCACGCGCTTATAATAATAATAATAATAATAATAATAATAATAATAATAATAATAAGTAAATATTTTTATTTGCATTGAAGCGAGTCAAAATAACTTCCACTTCTGTTTTTCAGACTTTACCCTGATTGTTCATTTCGTGCTCTCAGCTGTCTGTGCACTTTACCTTTTATGGAGTTTTGTGGGCGTCATTACATGCAAATGAGCGGCGTTGGGTACGAGCTTTGCACTTTACTGGTAATCAGCATACGCTCATCAGCCTTTCTGAAACTACTGTAAATCTGGAAATGGGAAACTTTAATTTGGCTTGGCTTATGCAAACATTTACACACAACTTTACTCAAAAAAAATAAATTAAAAATAAATTAAAATAAAGATAAATGAGGCCCAATAAGCTGAGATACAGCGTACAATGGGGCGATATATAATCTGTGGTTAAAGTAAAAATTATCCTGGTACTAAATAGTGTATTTACTTTCAGGGAAGCCTATCTGGTACACTTATATATGGACTTATAGACTTATACATAAAGATAAAGACTTCTGAATACGAAATTGCAAAACAAATACCACTACATTCGAAGAAATACGCAAGGATTCTAATTATTCAGGCCAGCCCTGGTCTTAACTTTGATGAATTAGCCATTAAATCTACAATGTTCGAGAACCGTATGTATAAATAAGGAGTGCCAGTCAATACAATGCAATACAATAAATCAATATGGCTTAATGGCCTTGACCTTCAAGCTATACAATTCCTGGTTTTCGAGGATGCGTGGGAACCGTGACTCATTTAAAAGCCCTAAACTCATTTATTCTTGCTGCAAAACTTCAATTCGTCCCTTCGGCTTAACGGCAACACGTATAGGGCCGTATTTATAAGTCATAAAGTTTCTGGGCTCCGTATTCAGATTAGAACAATCCCCTGGGTGTAGTTAACGCTGACGAGATTGCTGAGATGTGGGTTTACCGCCTTTAAACTCGCTTTTAGAAACGGGGAAAAAAAATCAGGGATAGAAAATACGGACTGAAGAAGGAAAGAGTTTTTTTCTTTGCGAGCGCCGAAATAAATCTAATACTAGTCCAGCAAATTGCCAATATACCGCTGCATGAATAGTGCTGGCTGTAATTATTACATTAATCACTGGTTTAATTTAACAAAATGGCTTCCACACTCATTAGTCAGCAGCCTATAAAATAGCACTTGATCCAGCACATCTGTTATTCTGCATTTAATTTTTTTATATCGTGCTCTGACAGGTGATTCTGAGCAGACAATTAAACCAATAATGAAGCCACATGGTACTACTTCGAGGTCGTGAAATCGTAATATGATTCGCTATTTTGAGTTGTCTATTTAAAAAAGTAAAACGTCATTGCTTTTGTTTATTTTATACTTACAGCTCACTTTACGCAAGCGTAGCTCATAACTTTAGCCATCCTGGACTGAATCCCGCTCCTCGCTCGAGCCGATATATCATGCGGGAAAATGCGTCCAAGTTCAGAACCACGTGTAATTAAGACACGCCCCTGTTTTATTGAAACTCCGCCCCCTGTGCGTAACTCTAACCTAACTCCTGAATAGCGCTTAATTCTGTAGTTACGTCTGTAGTTACGATGTTTTTCAGTAATTAAATCCTCACCATGCACATGGAATTGCTGATCATTTTCCTTTTTAGTTTTAGGGATTATCACGGGTTAAAAGCGAAACAATACCCCCCCCAGGTGTACGCACACGCCATGTTCTTGAGCTGCTCCACCGAAGGCAGGACAGGTGGACTGACGGTCTGCAGGTAGAATAAGACCAGCAGCGTCAGCGCGTAGTTATTCAACAGCGGCCCGCCGCCAGACGGATTCCCTGTGTGAGAAAGCAGGTTCACAGAACGAGCAATAAACAAAGATCTGATGAAAAAATGTCATATATTCCATCAACACAATCTCATGAACGGTGTTTGGCTGGTGTCTGTTTTTAAATGATTTTACATCAAATCCATCCAGCTGCCTCAATTAAACAACCAGACTTAAAACTTTTGGCGCCCCGCTGGAATTTTTATCCATTTCAGGTAGCATCAGTATTTGCTAAACGTCAACATTTATGTTTATTCGTCTTGCTTTTAGGTTTTTTTCTATTAAATCAACTGAATGTGTAATATTCTTCTGTTATATTTCTAGGAATTCTGTTTTGCTATTTTTTTTATGTATTTAAACGTGCGCATTTTACTCTGCTGACTTTATTTGACACTAAAATGAAGCACTTAATATTCTACAAAAAAGGGCTTCTTATTATTATTACTACAAACGTTATTGATTTATATTATTATTATTCATCTACACCACAGAAAGTCCGGCTCTTATGAATAACACTGTGATATATTGTCTTGTTGTTTATTCAAGTGAGGCTCTCGTGAGCTCGCTGCTCGTGACTGAACGCTAAAGCTGTGCTGTCATCTTCTGGTCAAAGCAGGTAAATAAATAAATCAGAATGGGGGACGGACGGACGGACGACAACCTGTCCTAAGGTGGAAGTGTGCGTGTGTGTCAGTGTCCTGATCCAGTACCTGCGATTTGTTTCTGTTTGGCCCAGAATCGTACAGAATAAACGAGAGGACGCACTCTGGAGTCCAGCCCTGAGCACAGCTGCAGGAATCGCGTGTTTCTGACCGCCAACCTGTGATCAGCAAACCAACCTGAGCAATAATTCCTCTTTTATATATATATATATATAGATATATATAAAATAAATGATGATTATTATTGCTGTACCTGTTGTTGAGGGTGATGTCTCCCTGCAGACTGAGCTGCCGATGGCTGAACTTGACCACAGGGAGGCGTGCGCCGCTCACCGTTTGCACCTTATGCACTCCAGGTGTGCACTTCCTCAAAATGGCCGCCACCAGCTCCAGCAGCTCCGGCGGGGAGGCCGTGGCCAGGTCGATGTCGGACAGGATGGAGTCTTCTGACTGGCCGTCCTCCGACTGGTTCTCGGCCGTCTGCTGGTCAGGCGAGGAGAAAGTGAGAGCGGTTTATTCCGAGCGGTTAAAAACGGAGAGAGAATGGTGATCAGTCAGGAGATCAGTCTTCAGATCAGCAGACGGTGCTCTCTGGTTAACGAGGCCTGGATACGAGTGCGCTGATATCACGAGCTCCTCTGAAGGACTGTAAGTGTACTGCGAGTTTACACGAGCTGATAACGAACGCAGCGAACTGGCGGCTTCTTCACGCTCACAGGTTACTGAACAGCAGCTCAAAGTGTAATTCATGTTATAATAAATAAATAAATAAATAAATAAATAAATAAAACATTCACAGGAAAGCAGAACTTTTTACTCTTTATTCATCTAATGTATTTTAAACCTTTTTTAAAAACTCTCTACCATTTTAACCCCTTTTCACCTCTTTAAACTCATTTTCAACACTTTTTATTTTTTCTCTTTTTAACTCTTTTCACCTTGTGAAATTCCTTTGACATTTTTATTTTCTTTTTACGATTTTATCTCCTTTATAAACCCCTTTTAAACCCTTGCAACTTCCTTTTTTCTTACATTTTTAACCCATTTTTTAACTTATTTTTAAAAATCCTTTTTTTAAGCTATTTAACTCCTTGGTTTTTTTTTTTTTAACCCCTTTAAAAAAAAACAAAAAAAAAAACACGTTTTGTAACTCCTCTTTTTACTTCCCTATTTAAACTTGAGTTTAACTCCTTTATTTACTCCTTTTAATAAATAGTTTCACGATTGTTTTATGTTCTTTTTTCCCCCCCAAATTGAAACCAACAGCACAATTAATTTCTCAGAGGAGATTAATAAATAAAAACGTGTATTTTATAACTGGGTGAAATATACTCAGGCGGTCCTCAGTGTACCCGCGTGTGTGTGTGTGTGTGTGTATAAGCTCGGACCTGCTCAGACGTCCTGGTGCGATTCTGGAAGGCTTTGGTGTTCTCCAGGTCCAAGACGAGATCGAGGTCACACGAGTGGGTTCCGAATGTGTTCACTGAAGAGCCGAAAGGTACAACCTGACAATCTGAATATAAAAATATAGATATATGTATATTAAATATATAAAAACCCATGGGGAGCAGACGGGTTAGACATCAAGCAGCTCATGAAGCAAGTTTAATAAGTGCATCGTAAAGTGGTGGAAATTTACACAACGATCTGAAAAAAATGGCACAATTCACAATTTCAGCTTCCTAAAATATCAGTTTATGAGATCAGTTTCTACTTTTTCCCCCATCGTGAGCTGATTAATGGAGCAGCAATACAATCCCACCTGCTGTGAGACTTAAACGGAGTATTTAGAGGCTAAATACTTTAACCGACTCGTAATTAAATTTCTTAATAAAGCAAAAAAAAAAAATCCTGACAGCTTTTTATCAGTAATTTACCAACCAATCGGAGGGAAACGTTGATGTTTTCCATGGTTTTGATCAACCTAAACGTTTTACATTCCAAACTTATAAACAAGGACAACTGCAACATTCGCACATTTTATAATCGTAGCGAAACACGTACGTTTAACACAAAGTGACTAAAAAAGACTAAAGTGCCATGAAGCAGCCTGGTGTGAGACGCTCGCTAGACACCACGTCAGAGCAGAACATCCCTTTCGCTCTTAAAACTTCCCGCTGTCGTCGTGACTGACGTCATGAGCGGCGTCTCAAATCCGAAATCCAGAAGAGTTTGGTGGTTTGATTAATACACCACTTATTTTGGACGATAGGATATAATATCGATTTTGTTTCGTGGTATGTTTTTATTTAAACGCAGCGCTACTACTTTGCCGGTAGTTCATCAGGAAGCCTATGATATATTGCGTATCTTGTCGTAGAAATGTCCTGAAATATCATGACATGATCTTTCGTGTTATATTCTCCACCCGCCACCCCCAGCTTTAACATTTACTTCCAAACGTTTAGAAGAAAGACGCCAGGTTTCGATTCTGACCTGGTAGGAATTCGACGAAGACCTCCTGCAGGAGCTGGACGAGGAGCTGCCTCGCGTTGCTGTCGTTCTCACTCAGCTGGAAGATCTCCACCATTTTCTGCATCTGCTCGTTTACCTGAGAGGGGGAAAATGGAGCTCTATGATCAGATGTGTGTGTGTGTGTGTAAGATGAAGATTTAGATGGAGAGGAAGCATTTACGGAAGACGTGAGGCAGAGCTCGTGGTTGAGCTTCTCCAGGCTGATGTGAGGTTTCGTACGGTCGCGTTTCTCCTTGCTGGCCAACTTGAACTCTTTCCTCTCTCTGGGTTTCACGCGAAGCTTCAGTCCATCCAGAAGGTGCTGCAGCTGAGCCAACGCCGCCTCGGTGCCCGCAGTCTCAGCAAACTCCACTATGGCATACAGACTCTGCACAGGAACACACACACACACACACACACACAGGAGTTACACATGGGGTTCCTCAGGGATCGGCACTGGGACCAGTTCTTACTCATGACACCTTCATGCACACACAGTGCCAATATTAATGACTTCATAACCTGCAGCTTTACAGAAGGGGTTCCTCAGGGTTCTGTTTTATGGTTTTATTTAAAGCTCATACAGACCCGCTCCTTGTCCACGATGACCTCGGCCACGGGTCCGAACTGCTGGAAATATTCCGCCAGCTCGCTGGTGGACGTGTCGGGTTTGAAGCCGCTGACGTAGACGCTGTTCTCCTCCTGAGATTTCCGCTTCGCCCGCAGCCTGCACAGGTGCTGGTGCTTCTTCCCCTTCACATGGGCTTCTAAACTCGGCTCTGAGTCGCACAAAACATTCAGACAAAAAAAACATTCAGGGAGGACTGACAGAAACATGGGCAGAAAGAAACACAAAGGTTAGACAGACAGACAGGTAGATTAGACAGAGAGACAGACAGGTAGATTAGACAGACAGACAGACAGACAGAGAGTAGACAGGCAGGCAGAGTAGACAGACAGACAGGCAGATTAGACAGACAGACAGATTAGACAGGTAGACAGGCAGGTAGATTAGACAGACAGACAGGCAGATTAGACAGACAGACAGGCAGATTAGACAGACAGACAGACAGATTAGACAGGTAGACAGGCAGGTAGATTAGACAGACAGACAGGCAGATTAGACAGACAGACAGACAGGTGGATTAGACAGACAGACAGGTGGATTAGACAGACAGGCAGATTAGACAGACAGACAGTTCACTGCAGGAGTAAAGGCATTACCTACAGCTACAAAAAAAAAGTAAAACTGAAGAAAAAAAAGTAAAACTGAAGAAAAAAAAACACTCGTAAGCGAGTCAACGTTCAACGAAAAGAACCGACTCAATAGTGAACAGTTGAGCTGCAACTGAAACTTTATCAACTTTGTCCAAGCGAATAAACCAGTTTAAAAAAAACAAGCTACTTTATTTGTTGTCAGGTTAAAACTGCTCATCAGAACACTAACAGACATGTAAAAAAACTGACGTTTTGCTAGCACTCATGCTAGCTGCAGCCATTACTAACAACAACGTGCTGAAAACGCATCCAGAGAAACATTAGCCATTAGCCAGGCTAACCTGGTTAGCACTCGCTACATTCAATTAAGTCTCGGGCTCTTTGAGAAATTAAATAAAAAACGTACCGTTAGGGATTTTAACATCGCATAATTTACAATGGAATCCTTTCGGTACTGTTTGGATGTCAGGATCAGGCTCCATTGTGCTCCAAGAACAGAAAAATCAAATCTCCCTCCAGGTCGCTTTTCTTCCTCCTCCACTGAGCGCTTCTTCTTCTGCGGCGACAAATTCGTCGTCTTCTTCTTCTTCGGCGACTTATTGGCGGGTGACTTTACCGCTCACTACCGCCTCCAATTGGGCTGGAGTGCGGAGAATCGACGTGACAACCGTCTTTTAACTTATAAATAAAAAAATAAATAAGCTCATCGCTATATTATTTTATATTATATGTTAACCATATCTAAAGAGCTTAAACACCAAAATAATTCCTGTTATTCCTGCTGAAAATATAATTACAAACCATTAAAGATTTCTAATGGTTTCTACTGGGTTTTAATGTGTTTCTGTTGGTGTGTATTGGTAGATAATGGACCGTGTGGTTCATCTAATTTTATTTATAATGGTCATTTACCCATGAAAGAAGACAACATGACCAGAAATCTCATGAAAACCATTAAACCAGTCCCCATTAACTGATGGAAACCATTAGAGATTACTACTTTTTTTTCTTCCCCCCAGCAGATGTTCTTGAGACGTATTAACACATTGCTGTTATAAAGACTTTCTTTTTAAACACTGATGTTAAAGTGTTAATTTGTGGTGTTTAGCGAAACCCTTCACCACACTAAAACTGACAACACTCGATTTCCAATCCTCAGACTGTTTATTATCAGGATTTTTTTTTTTTTTTTCCAAGCTACAAATACAAAACACTGCTTAAAATATGCAGATTAAAAAAAAAAAAAAAAAAAGCATATGATGGACACAAGTATATAAAAGGAAACTTTCCCCCCCCAAGCAAGAAGAGAAATGAGAGACAGAAGGCTTTGCGTGACCACAAAAGGGGAGGGAAAAAAAAAAAAAAAAAAAAAAAAAGAATCATCTTAATACAAATGCATTAAATGCCCCAAATGTTTCAAGGTTTAAAAAAATAAATTTGAAAATTTGAAATGATTTTTAAAAACAATTATGTTTTTTTTAAACAATAAAAAAAAAAAAATAGTTAAACAGGGAATGAAAAAAATATATTTTTTAAAAATACATCGGTACAAAAGCCACCACGATAATTAAATGGTCTTGCAGATTATTTACATCATGTCAAGATCAGTGCTTTATTTCCTTCTTGTCCGTCTGACAGGAGCTGAAGGGACGACCGCCTCGGCTTTCTTCTGCCCTCTGGCTCCTCGGCGAGTGGTTACTTCTGCAAGAAAGACACGAAACGGCCATTTTGTTTAGCGATCAATATACAAAGTCCGAGCAGGTTGTTGTATCTACCGGACTGCAGCCTGGCTCTCTCTCTCACGCCTAATCGGCCGCTGGATGGAACCAAGCAGCACCATAAAAGAACCACAGTGTACCTTCTGTACACTTTTCTGGCCACAGGCTTCAGAATGTTGAACGGTGCGATTCGATTGGCTCTCTGCTGGTTTCCAGTGAGAAAACAAAACGTTTGAATAAACGTTGCGAAACAACGAGCGGATCGGAGCAAGTTAGAGTCACTGGATTTTAAAAAAATTGCTGCGTCCCACCGTTAAACGTTCACAGGACCCTGTGTTTGAACTTTCATCTTTAACTGTTTGTGTTTAATCCTTCAAGGAATCCCATCTTTAATTATTCAGGGAAGCCTGTCGAGTCTCAGGGTTGGAAGAGCTAGCTCTCAGACAATAAACAAAAGCTGGAAGGGCTACTAAAAGAAAGTGGAGAAAACTTACCTGAGACAGGATCATCAGCCTGAGGTGGAACATCTTCCTGAGTTGCTTTTCTCCGGCCTCTTACAGGCTTTTCTTCCTTTTTAGGAGCTTCTTCTGCTTCCATTTCAGAGGTTTCTTCTGTCTCCTTCGCCGCTGTCCTCCTGCCTTTGCCTGGTACAGCTGCATCTGTTTGAGCTTCTGCACCAGCTCCTCTGCCTCTTTTCCTCTTCGGTAAGGACTCTGCATCTGGTGTTTCCTCAGCTGCAACCTCCGTCTCTTTCCTTTTCTGCCCCCTTTTTGGGCAGGCAGCTGCTTCATCGTGTTGGGAAACTACTGAAGCACCTGCTCTTCCTCTCCTGACCGGTCGGACATTTTCTTCAGCGGCTGGCTTCTCATTTTCTGGTTCTTCTTGTTTCTTTGCCCCTCTCCCTTTGCGCCCTTTGACCGATTGCTTGGTCTCTGCATCATCTTTAGCTGCTGGTTCATCTTTCTTCTTGGACTTTTTTAGTTGAGGTCCTTCCTCAGCTGCTTTTTCTTCAGCTTCACTGACTGATGTGTCCTTGGTTGAGACCTTGGCTTTCTTAGTGATTCTCGCTCTTCCTCTCTTCGCTACCACCTCACTGCTAACACCAGCCTCCTCAGAGTCCGCCTGCGCAACTGGAGTTTCTTCCGTCACAGACCCTGGTTCATTTGTTTGATTGCTGGTCTCTTCGACTGGTTCCACCACTGCTGTGGCGTCCTCTGTGACTTCCTCTGGCTCTGATCTTGCCGCAGCTTTTCTACCACGGCTGGGCTTGACAACTGGTGGAGGAACTTCGACAGTAGCTGCGCGACGGCCTCTTTTAACTGGAGCTTCTGGTTCATCCTTGACAGCAGCTGTGCGCTTTCCTCTGGCTGATTTGGCTGCAGGAGCTTCTGACTGTTGAATGGTTTCAGAGTCAATACTGGGTTTATCTTGAGCTTCTTCCTGAGAGTCGTCTAAAACCTGAGCTTTGGGCTCTGCTTGTTTTTTCCTCCTGCCTCCTCTGACGTTTTTCACCACTGGTTCTTCGGTTGGTTCCTCGGTCACAGCAGCTGTTACAATGGTTTCTGTAGCAGGATCGTTAGAAACGTCCTCTATCTGTGGCTTTAACTGCTTGTTTCTAGCACCTCGGCTAGACCTGACTGCTGGAGCTTCTGGTTTAGGCTGAGATTCAACCGCATGAGGCTCAACATTGGATTCATCAACCACTGCTTGGTTGTTCAAAGCCACTGGATTCACTCTCCTTCCACGTCTAGACTTCACCACAGGGATTTGAGTGTGCTCTTCAGGCAGCACCTCAGAATCTGAAGTGGGTTTAGAGGTTTCCTCAACTTGTGCTGTTACTGGAGTTTCCTTCTTTGCTGCCCGGCCTCTTCTCGGTTTTGAGTTGGCTTTAATGGGATCTTCAGTTTCTGCTGCTGACTGAGCTTCAGTACTCTCTGGTAATTTGGGCTCAACTATATCATCAAGCTCCGCTACGACATCTGAGCTCTTAACATCTGACTCCACAGCAATCGGGGTGGGCTCAGGAGATTCCTCAACTTGTGAGGTCTTCAGCATTTCCTTCTTTGTTGGCCTGCCTCTCCTGGTTTTTGCGGTGGATTTAAGAGAATTCTCATTTTCTGCTGTGGATTCAATTTTAGAACTTTCTAGCACAGCAGCTTTCACCTCCACTGCAGCATCTGGGCTCTTAATGTCTGAGGTTTCCTCAACTTCTGCAGCTGTTGTGGGTTCCTTCCTTGTTGTCCTGCCTCTCCTTGCTCTGGTGTTGGACTTAACAGGAGCCTCAGTCTCTGCTGATGGCTGAAGTTCAGCACTCTCTGATGCCAACCCAACCTCCTCGACTGAAGCTTCAAGCAAAGCTTCTGGCTCTTGTGGATTCTCTGATTCGTGTTTTTGTTTCCTTCCTCTCTTGGCTCTAGCAGGAGCTGGTGACTTCATGGAGATTTCTACCTCTGCAGAAGCCTTCAAGTCAATAACAGGGTCTACCTGCAAAACTTCAACATCTTGTTTGGCTTTCCTTCCTCTCCTGGGTTTAAGTGCCACCTGCTCATCCTCAGCAGAGACAGGAGATGATTTTTGAGCCTCCACTTGCTCCTTGGGGATTCTTCCTCTGGTAGATTTTCTAGCAGGACTTTGTGCAGGAACATCCTCAGTGAGCTCAATGGCTGACTTACCTCTCTTTCCTCGAACAGAAGGAACAGACTTCACAGAATCAGAACTAGGTTCCTCCTCAGTTCCTGCAACTGTAGTAGACAGAGAATCCGAGTCCACCTGTGCTTGACTCTTCTGGAATTTCTGTGCCATTCTTACTTGAACACCACGCTTAGTCTTTTTAGCAGGTGAGGATATGTTTGACTGCTCCTCTGGTTTAGGAGAAGCTACAGCTGGCGTGGCCTCTACAGCCATGCTGATCGTTTCAGAAGCGTAAACAGTTTCAAGCGGTGTTTCTTGGACATCTTTGTCAGCATTAGTCATCAGGTCACATGAGATGACCTCTCCAAGCTCCTGGCAAGAAGTTTTCGCTTCTTCCGTCTCAATCTGTAGGCCAACAGCTGCTTCTGTATCATTTTTCACGTCCTCAACTGGGCAGATGTTTTCCTTCTCTTCAGATTCCACACTGGCATCTTAAAAAGAATGAATTGTCCCATTTTCAGCATATATAATTCCACACAAATATTTAAAACAAGAGCTAAATAACTGCATGCAAAGTCAGCTGAGCATTAACTCACCTTCCACAGGCAAAACATCAGAACCCACAGAGTCAGGCTCTGCAGTGATGGTGGAACCCACCACCACTTCATCTCTTTTTGGCTTGGGGGTCTTCATCAAATTATCAATTCCAAAGTTATTTTCAACTGGCTCTCCTTTCTCCCTGGGGGTCTGAAGCAAGCTCTTCACACCAACCAGATCTTCAACCGGCTGGTTCTTCTGTTTGGGAGTTTTCATCATCTCTTGAATGCTTGTCAGGTCTTCCTCAACTGGCTGTTTCCTCTGCTTTGGAGTTTTCATCATCTGTTTAACACCTGTCAGGTCTTCCTCATCTGGCTGTTTCTTCTGTTCAACCAGCTGGGTCTTCTGCTTGGGAGTTTTCATCATCTGTTTAACTCCTGTCAGGTCTTCCTCATCTGGCTGTTTCTTCTGTTCAACCAGCTGGGTCTTCTGCTTGGGAGTTTTCATCATCTCTTGAATGCCTGTCAGGTCTTCTTCAACCAGCTTTTTCTTCAGCTTGGGGGTTTTCATCATCTGCTGAATGCCTGTCAGGTCTTCCTCAACTGGCTGTTTCTTCTGCTTTGGAGTTTTCATCATCTGCTTAACACCTGTCAGGTCTTCCTCAACCGGCTGTTTCTTCTGTTCAACCAGCTGGGTCTTCTGCTTGGGAGTTTTCATCATCTGCTGAATGCCTGTCAGGTCCTCCTCAACCAGCTGTTTCTTCTGCTTGGGAGTCTTCATCAATCGTTTTACTCCAGTAAGGTCTTCTTCTTGCTCAGTCTTATCCTTGGGGGTCTTGACAAGTCTCTTCAAGCCTACAGCACACACTACAGGACTGTTTGTATCTTTTGGAGTCTTCATCAGCCTCTTTAGTCCAGCCATGTCTTCTTCTAAGGGAGTTCCCTTTTGTTTTGGGGTATTAAAGAGTTCTTTAACACCTTCCAAACTCAATTCCTGGGGTGGTTTTGGCTCTTTGGGTGTCTTGAGTAACTTGCCTCTTATGTCTTCTATAGGCTCGGCTTTCTGCCTAGGTGTTCTCAAGAGTCTTTTGACTCCTGTAAGGCATTCTGACGGGGCTGGTTTCTGTTGTGGAGTTTGGACTGGCGCAGTCTCCTTGTACTCGGTTTGACCTTCACTGGGCATATCTAATACTGTGGAAACTTCAGATGGAGAAACGGCAGCTGAGTCATCCATTTCTTCAATTAAACTTCCATCCTGGTCATCTTGGAGGAGTCTGGTTATAGCTTCGCTGTTGTAGCGCCCAAGTTTGGCGGTGGACGCAACACTCATGGGAGACACCACCATTTCACCTGCACACGAATATGTAATGAGTTTATTCTTAATAATTGGCAATACTAAACTTAATATAAAAAAATTAAAAAAAAAGTTTACCAGATTCCTCAGGAGTATTCATTACTGACATTTCAGTCATTTCTCCAACACCAAGCAGTGTTGCTGGACACTCATCGGTCTTTATAAAAGCACTCTTCCGTCTGCTGTTAGCCGGAGTTTTGAAGATATCGGATACCCCTGCAAACAAGCCAAGAGTTTAGAGATTTGGAAGAAAAAGGAGAAGAAAAAAAAAAGAAAAAAAAAAACAAAAAAACACCATTGTATATGAGCTGAGCACTGAATTTAAAATAAAACAAAATCAGCACACCGGTAAGATCTTCATCCATTTTCATATCCTTTTTAAACAGGGCGACGTTGCGTACTACTTTAGGAGCAGCACCAACAAGCTGAGTAGATCTTAAGAAGGCTTTGCCTACGACTATACTGGCTGGAGAATCCGCGTGTCCAGTACTTGTGAGATCTTTCAGTCTGTGTGCAGGTGTCTGCAAAGAAAGTACACATCCTCAAACAACAAGAAAAAACCCCAAAAACCTCAATAACAGCAAAACAAAGCAGCAAAATTACCTCGGGTTTAGTCACTTTAGTCTGCTTGACTGCTGTTCTCTTGGTTGCTGGTTTCTTAGCGCCACCTTCCGTTTGAGGTTTAGCTTGTCCAAACTTCACAATGTCAGCCCAAGAACTGACAACTTAAAACAGGAACAATAGAAATCTTAATAAAATACTCAAGAAAAACACCAAATACTTCCTGACGTCCTACAACACACACCAAATTTACCTTTTAAATTAGCAAGCGAAGCTCCGCTGCGTCGCGATCGCACAACCTCAAGGGCGCTCTTCAGCACGTTCTTCGGGGTCTTCCGAGCCGACGCCTTCATGCTGCGCCTCCTCGGCGTGGCCTTCGGGGTCACGCATTCCCGAGGCTCTTCTACTACAGGCACGGATTCTTCCTTCGCTTCTTTCTCCTGATCGGGGACGGGCGACGGGGTGCTGATTCGGGAAACCGAAAATCGGCCGTGCATCGTAGGTGTCTTGAGAAGGGACTCTTCGCTTGGAGATGGAGACTTCGCCGAAGCATTCGAGAGCCTCCTTGAGGATTTAGGGGTTGATGGGTTTGAAGAAGTTGGAGGGGTCTTGGAATTTTTAGGAGATGGGGTTTTAGCCTTTGGGCTTGGAGACTTCTTGGCAGGAGATGGAGTCTTCCGAGTCTTGGCAGGAGATGGAGTCTTCCGAGTCTTGGCAGGAGATGGAGTCTTCCGAGTCTTGGCAGGAGAAGCTGCCCGTTTAGGTGAAGCATTCTTAGCGGGGCTCTCTGCAATATCCTCTTCAAGCTGGTAACCCTACAGACAAGAGAAGCACGGGCACTTTAGAAACCAAATGAGAACACTTCAACAAAACACGAGTGCCCTTTTCAAGCCTTACCATCAGGCCAATGGTGGAGGCTCGTCTGAGTAGAGAGTGAGGTTTCTGAGAGAACCCCAAGCTGCGTCTCCCAGGGCTTGCCCCTCGGCGTAGGGGGGAATTAGGAGGTAAACGTTTGTCGAACAGTTCAGGCCTCAGCTGTCCACCAAAGGACACACGTTTTCTCTTGGGCGCAGGAAGGGGCAAGTCGTCACACTTGTGCTTCTTACTGGAGGCCTGGCCATTACCTGCTAAACACCAAGCTGATTCAGTCATAAGTGTGTAAGGGGTTGTGTGGTACAATAGTTTTTTTCCTGTCTGCCAGCTAGAATTTTCTTGTCAGCAAAGTTGGTACCTCTGTTCGGCACGTACAAGTTCACGAAATGGCCAAGTAAGAAAACAGCGAGGAAAAGTCCATTTTTAAACCGAGTCTTGTGAATTCACAGGGCAAAGTTCACCGCATAAAGTTGGCATGAAGTGAATCTAATCACAACACGAATGTTTCTTCCCCCCGGCTGAACAAATTTTATCTGCATTTGGTCTGACCACTGGATAAGCGCAATTTTCAAGTATGTCGCCGTAGCGATACATCAAAATAATTTCTATAGATATCAGTAAATGTTAGCAGTCCTCAATGCATCCTGACTCCCTGTTTCAAATGCGTCAACAACCCCGGAATAAATTCACCACTTAAATGACGTGACTAGTAGCGCATAAAGCAACTGTCTAGAGATGGAGAAGTAAGGCTTGTTCTATAATCAGAAGATGATCTAACGTAAACAGGAAGCATGACACTCATGATCGAGACACAGGGAAGCGGTCAGCTTTAAGTAAAGTCTGTCGAGTTAGTCACAGTGTAACTATAAATAAAAAAAAAACAAAATCAGAGTGAGCGTTACAATAAAGTCATGACTTATTTGGTGCATTTCTTGCGTCGACTTTATACAGGTGTGCAGCAAACTTAAATCGGGAAATTACCATAGCAACAAAACATAATGCGGATGCAAATTTAATCAGCTGATCAGCAAGTTCAAATGCAGATTAATGTATAACAGGTTATCCTAAAGTCTCTTTGAAACTGTGACTTCACACAATGTCATTTTTATTATTTATTTATTTTAATTTTTTGTGTGATTTTGGTTCAAACAAGACTAATGATAAAGCAAAGTATAATTTAAAATTATTATAAATCATTGTATTGCCTTTATGCACACTTTGGTGTGTTAAAGTTAGTTAGTTAGTTAGTTAGTTAGTTAGTTAGTTAAATAAATAAATAAATAAATAGAAATCTGACCTTTGTCATCAGAAGTGGGCGTGGCTACAACCTCCTGCAACACGTCCTGGACTTGGAACCGTTTTCCCGCACTTGCTCTTGGCGACGTCCTGGTGGCCTGTTTCACTTTGGCCTCTTCAGCCTCTGCTGGTTCTGAGGAATTCTGGGAAGGGGTTTGGTTCTCCGGGGTTCGAGAAGCGCTGCTCCTCCGGGCTTTCGGAGACTTGGCACTCGGACTCTCAAAGGCGATTTGCTGGGCCACTTGGTCAGCAGTGAACTTCTGTGGCGTCGTCTGAGGAGTTTTCTTCTGAGATACGGGCGTGTCGACGCCCTCGGAGAGCTTCTCTTCTCCCTGAACCACAGGCGTGGCTGGTTTCACCTGAGCAGACAGGCTCTCTGTTTGAGCGCCCTCTACCGACTTGGCGTTTGAGGATCTTCTCTTCTTCTGGGCAGATTTCGGGGTCACCGGCTTGTCGTTCTCGCCTGAAACCTTCTCAAGTTCCTGCGTGTCCACTGGAGGTCTTGAGAGAGGGGTATTGGACAGACTGGCAGATTTCCACACGGGTTTGGTGGCCAGATCTCGCTTGACCATGTTGTAAAGATCGGAAAAGGGAGACATGGTGCTGTCCATGCTCGCTTTGCTCTGCTGATCGCCAGCGCTCTGGTCCAGACAGACAGGCAGGTTGGAGCCATCTTTCAAACAGGTATCTAAAAAAAAAAAAAAAAAAAAAGAAACCGTTAAATCAAGACAAAGTCCAAACCACAAGGCATCAGCGGTGCAAGATCTCACGAGAGCTCACCTGTGGCGTGCTCTGACTTCTTTTTCTCTGTGGTTCCAGGTGTGCTCTTCACCTGCTGGTCTTGCAAGACCTGAGAAACCAACAAACCGCTTTAAGCTTTTTTGCATTTAAGCTGCAGATATAACTATCATATCGGAGGTACTTCCTTCTGAAGATACTCTCAGACAAAAAAAAAAGGCTCCTTGAGGGTATGTTAAATATTTTTCAAATACTTGTAAGCACTTTGAATAGAGAAATACAATTACACGATTTAACGCTGAAATTTTAAGAGCACAAAGTCGAGTAGTTCATCACTAGATCTTAACAGTAGCGAATGTGTCAAAATAAAGAAAGACACGGTACGCCCAAAAATCGGAGCGTACTAAACAGCATGGCAAACAAAAATCATATAGAATTACAAAGTTCCTTGCTAAATAAAAACACATTACTTTAGTTGTTTTCCAATAAGTGTGCAGAACATGAGCAGCATCGTGACAGGACATTTTTGACGCATCGCTAAGGTAACCGCTTACCTTGACAGTTTCTCCTTTGCCAGGCGTGGACAAGCGCTTTTTCTTCGGAGTCGGCGCAGGCGGATACTCGAACCTGTGCAACACGAGGAAAACTTAATACTAACACTGAGAGAAATAAATTCCAAAAAGACACACGGATTTGCGACATGAAGAGACAGAAGACGATGACGATGTACCTAAAAGAACGATCGATAATTGTGATTAGATCTCCGTGCTTCAAGCGCTCGGACTGCTGCAGAACCCCTCCGTTGATGAGAGTCGGATTCACCGAGCTCAGGTTGGTCAAAATAAGCTTAAAAGAAAAGAAAAGAAAAGAAATAAGAGAATAAAAAGAGAAAAATAGTTATAACTCTCACTGATGGAAAAATCTGATGTGATCATTTGTTAAATAAAGTGAGATGCGCTACCATAATGCTATAAATATGTAAAACCCATTTAAATGATATATATATATATATATATATATATATATATCTCTCCTGCGATAGGCGTATCGCAATATTTACATTCGCGCTATTTCTTGGCTTCGGGCTCGGCTCTTCGTTACCTCTTTGTTTTCATTGAGCTCGATTCTGCAGTGTTCTTTGGACACCTGCGGCAGCTGGATCCGGATATCACAGTCAAGCTTCCTTTAAAATAAAAATAAAAATAAAAATAATAAGGGAAAGCATGGTGTCAGTTTGAGATCATAAGCCGAGTTCATTAGCAGAGCAAAGGAGCAGATGGAACACATCTCACTTCGCAAATTAGATAGCTGGACAAACGTTCGTATCCTAAACGTACAAGACGACGCACTAATACAAACCTCGACTGATCGGCTTTAAATCGGTCACGATTCCAAAACAAATCCATAAACGAAGGAAACTAAGATGAGTCATTTAACTAGGACAAAAGTACTATAAAAGGAGGAAGAGTTTGTGCGTGTAGCTGATGCGCTGCAGTGGCTGAGCTGCATTACTGGAAGGCGATTCGTCGCCGTTTAATCGCCATTTAGACGTTTTCAGCTCACTGTGAGCTTTGCCTTTTATGGAGTTTTGTGGGCATGGCTAAATGTAATCCAGTTGTGTTGAGTGTAGGCTTTGTACTTTTACAGCTGATCAGCATACTCGCTCGAGTACGATGAAAATCAGTTACTTTTGTAAACCTGGTGGGAATTTTTTTTGGTGGATTGTTTTGGCCATGAAAAAAATTTCACATTCAAACTTTACTAAAAGATTAATAATCAAGTGACTACTATATACTAAAATTATTTTGGTGAAAGCTTATTTATTGGCCCGAATTATTTTTGGGACACTTTGAGAGTATTGTCCAGTAGAAAACCTCTGTAATAACGTCCAAAAAGATTCATAACAACGATTCAGAATCACTATTGCCCTGTAAATCTTGACAAAGACGCAAAAAAGCCAGAAGTCGAGCACATTTCCTGGAGCACGTGGTGACTAAGCCCACGCTGATTGGCTAGGAGCAGAGTCTGACGTCACTGACAGAAAAAACCGCCTGAGTTTAAACAGTAGTGATGAGAATCCCTTCAGTGAGTCAAATCATTCGGTTCATCTAATCAATAAGAGTCGACTCCCAAACGACTTATTGCTATTTTGTTCCCCATTCTGAACCAAACAAACTCTACATTGACATGTAGTTCTTTCAAATCTCTACAAACTTTTTTTACTAGCAATAAAAACTAGATCACGTTGTATTCTATAAAATATGCAAACGGATCCTCTGAATCGGCTCGGAGTCAAAAGCACGACGACTCACACTAAAGACTAAACAGCTCAGACGTTTAAAAAGAGGTTTCTGTGGAAACGTTTGGATTCAATTACACAGAAAATAGTTAGTGCATTACTTATATATAGTTACAGAACAAGAGGAAAAAACAGCTCATGCTACAGTAGGTACAGAAGTGAGTCGACTCTTAACGTTGACCTAAAAGAGCCGAATCAAGGAGTCGACTCCTTCGCAAACGACACACGGCTATTAAACAGCCGCACTGACAGCAAGTACACGCGCACTTTAGCACTTTAAAAGTTATGATAAATAGACATTAAGTAAAAAAAAAAAAAAAAAAAAAGTGATTATTTATTACTGACCTCCCGAACAGACAGGATGCTGTGAGGGGAAATTCGGTTCCATCTGTACCGTTTCTCTTTATCACCACGATTTTACCGAGCAGAGGCATCTTCCTCACCCCGGCTGTACTTACCTGAAGGACAGAGAGGTGAAAAAAAAACACTTAGTTACACAAAAGTGTCATTTTATCCTCATTGTCTGACTTAAACCTCTAACTCGAGGCTGCATTAAACTCCTAGCTCACTAACATGTGCTGCTCCAGAGCAACACACACTGCTCCGAGTCTCTTAAAACGGATTTATACAACAACAAAAATAAAACAACACACCTTTATTGAGCTTTATGTATAAATATACTTCTAGTAAGATATTAGTGCACCAATAACACTGTCCGCGTTCTTCCGAGCACCAGTTTGCCGACAAATCCCGCCTCTTCCCGCACTGGATTGGCTAGCACGTCACACTGACACAGAAACTGCCCAATGAGCGGACGCTCGCGGGATTAACCAGCCAATCCCAGCGCACAGTGTGAGAGCTGTCGCAAAACGGTTAGGAACCAAAAACCCATAATCTTGAAGCTAGCGAGTTCTGAATGTGACAAGAAAACAAAAATGCACAAATACTCTAAAATTAGGATTGAATACAAACGCGTTACCTGAGTTAAAATAGATCTTCAAGATGAAATATATTCCATCGATAATTTAAAAATGCAACCTAAACATACACTGAGGCGACATTAGCCTCCTGCAGAGCCGACTGCTTTACACTGACTAGTGCACGCCGCGTGCCGGGGCTCAGCGCACGAGCCATATCCCTCCGCCAAACAACGAACAAATTAGCTACGCAGACTTATTTTAATCACATTTAAAACACAGCATAAATATATAGGATTTGATAATATACATGTTTAGTAATTGATTCAAACTGTCTGCAATTTTTGTACTAGTACGAGGAACTATTTTGTTTATTTCAAACAGGCGGGGGAACACTACGGCCAATAACGACTACGCGTTTGAATGGAGTTCGAAATTCCGCGCGAAGGCCGCTGATTGGTCGGCGCACCCAGCCATGGAAAAGGCTGCAGCCAATAGGAAGAGGGCTGGCGTTTAAAACGCGTTTGAGTGACAGTGTAGATGACCCGTTAGAAAATAGATATTGTTTTATTGTCAATAATCTGACTTTGATTAAATAAACAAACAATACTACATAGAATTTATATGAATAAAGCGGGAAAACAATGAAATGTAAATGTTGTTATGTAATTTGCTTTGTATTTCTTCCCTTCCATCTGCTCTTTTCTTTATTATTATAATAATAATAATAATAATAATTAGTTCTATGGTCATCTGCAGAAAATAATCTTAGTATCAGATTGTTCTGTTTCTAGAGCAGTTTAGTTTCATTTAAAGCAATTTATTTCAAATCTAATTTAACTCCCTTCAAACAATCAGCTTGCACTACAATAAAATATTTTCACTTGATAAGATTACTTAAATAAAGCACGTTAAAGATAAAGAAAAGAGCGAGTAGTCATTGAGAGGTTGTAACTGTGGATATAAGTTTTCTAGAAGTCTCCAGGATCAGAGGTAAAGCTGTCACTTTAGGTTTTCTGACACCTTCAGGACGGAGGAGTTTACACCTTGTGGTTTCTCGGTAACATGAAAAGCTGCATTTTTTTTGTCTTATTAATGTCAATAGAGAGAAAAAAAGAAAGGCTGGTGAGGGAACGACTGTTTGCAGCTGCTGTAATGCAAGCGCGAACAGGAACTAACTTCTTTCACGGACGTTCCACAACAATAAAAGTAATTATAAACGGATAAAAAGTACAAAGTGTCGTTCTTTAATAAATAGAAAATTGTACTCATTGGTAAATTGCGGTGATATAAGAGGAATATGCTGTTATATATAAAATAATAATCAGCTGTAATGTAATTAATATTTACAATTTTTAATCATGACGGCACCGCGAGGAATCAGGAGCGGTTACGATTGGGTTTCACTCTTCAATACCTCAGGATAACCTGAGAAGATGATTAAAACCAGACTAAAAACTGGGCCACCTGTGGTGTTGCGATCGTCAAAATGGGCCAGATTGTCTTCTTAGCCCAGGAATAAGCAGCGAGCTTAACATATTTTATATTACGTAAGGAATAATATACTTGGAGGCATGCTGTTATATGAAAATAATCCATGATTCGGTGCTGACTGACAACCTGACGCGAAGCAACACCTTCTGACCAATCAGAATCCAGAATGGAGCGGCACTGTGGGTTAAAATGCTATACAAAGCTAACTTCTTGGATTAGTGGAGTCAGGGGGAAACAGGGATGTAGTTTTTGGTTCCTGTTCTTTTCTGGAGACTTGGATCAACTGGGGCGGAGCTTGATATGCTACAATATTTTTTACGATAATTATGTGATTGTAATAAATCCATTTGTTAAATTTTTCTTACGTCACTCCTGCTATTATGGTATTTCTCTACTTGGAGCAGCAGCAAGTAAACGGATAAAGAAAATTTACTTTAGAAACTGAATCAGGAGGTTCGAGTGATAAACCATCGGTATGCAGGGAACGACAAAGAACTAAAATTATACGTAGGTGAAAGTATAGATGTGTCGAAATCTTACTCAGTTAAAAGTGGAAGTATCTCAGCCAAAATGTACTGGAGTGGAAGTCAAAAAACATTTTTAACTGATGAAAAATGTGAAAAAAATGTTTATTACT
>CM074985.1:1669811-1697311 GCA_037576825.1 Pangasius krempfi | reverse complement strand
TGTTAGCCTTAATTCCTCTCACAAGTCCTGGCACTTTAATTTGTGTTAGCTAGCTAACTGGCTAGCAGTGAATAATTATGAACTTGTTTGACCATTAGGTAAACAAGTCCTCTCAGAAATCACTTTATAGTTCATGCTAGCAAGCTAGCTATTTAGCACTGAATTAAATATAAACTTTTTTTAAAAAGATGAGCTAAAAATTCTCTCAGAAACTCACTTTAACTCGTGTCAGCTAGCTAGCTGTTTATGCACTGAATGATTATGCACTGTTTCTGAATATAAGGTAAAAATCCTCTCAGAAATCCTGTCACTTCAGCTCACCTTAGCTAGTTAGAATTGAACGATTAGGATTTTTAAAAATATGAGGTAAAAATGCTATTAGAATTCCTGTCAGAATTGTTCATTTTAACTAGCTAGCACTGAAAGAATATGAACCTTGTTTGAATGAGGTAAAATACTGTCAGAAATACTGTCACTTTTGCTAGCTACCAGCTGAATAATTATGAAACTATTGACTATGAAGTAAAAATCCTCCAAAAAATCCTGTCACCTTTGCTCAGGCTAGCAAGCTGTTTAGCACTGAATGATTATGAAGCTTTTCTGAACATGAGGTCAAAATCCTCTCAGGTATCGTGTCGCTTTACCTCACCTCGGCTAGCTAGCATCAAACAATTATGATTTATAAAAATATGAGGTAAAAATCCTCACAAATCTTGTCACTTTGCTCACAATAGCTAGCTAGCTGTCCATCATTAAATAATTAGAAAACGTTTTTTTCAGTATGAGGTAAAAATCCTCACAGAAATCCCGTGACTTTAGTTCATGCTAGCTATTTAGCTATCTAGCTGTTTAGCCCTGGATGATTATGAACCTTTTTTCAATAACGTAGAAATACTGTCACTTTAGCTCATTTAGCTAGCTAACTGGCTAGCATTCAACAATTATGACTCATGGAAATCTTGTTACTTTAGCTCATATTTATTAGCTATCTGGCTAACATTAAATAATTCTGAACCTTTTTTTTGAATCTGAGATAAAAATCCTCTCAGAAATCCTGTCAGCTTCTGGCAGCTAGCTGTCTGTGTGTGTGTGTGTGTGTGTGTGTGGTTTTTTTAAATTTTTTATACAACATTAGCAGCTAGACGTTTGTCATATGTTGTCGATTCTGTGATTTATCGCCACTATGTGTGAGCGTTATTCACCACACACACACACACACACACACACACACACACACACACACACACACACACACACACACAACTACACAAATCTGCAACTGCCATCATGCTGCGTGTGTCATTCCATTATTCTTTTTCCAATCTCTGTAAACGTTAATGCTCTGCCCCTCGCTCTCTTTCTCTCTCTGTCTTTGTGCCTCTGGAGAGGTGAAATTAATTCCTAAATAAAAGCGGGCCGTGCTTAACGGTGCCACGTTAGCTGCGCTGACAGATCGGCGCGCTGCACACACACGGTTTAATGAAGCCATTAAAGAACTATTAGCGTGCCCGCTTCATCAGTCACACACAAGATCCTGCAGGGGAAATTGTGTGTGTGTGTGTGTGTGTGGAGTTCTCATCTTAGCATTCAGTAGGTAAAACTACACTGAGGACAAAAGGAATGAGGAAGAGGAAGGTGTGTTTATAGGTGCCTTATTGTAAGGATCAGGTACACACCAACCTTTTGGAGTCATATATCTGTGAAAGGAACAAAAATTCAGGTCCCCAGTGAACGCAATGGAACATAGAGAAGATTTATAAAATATATAAAAATGCAAAAATCCTGGTCCCTGTGAGGATAAATGTACTGAAGAATAGAGAAGATTTGTGCACTGTGTGTGTGTGTGTGTGTGTGTGTGTGTGTGTGTGTGTGTGTGCGTGCGTGTGTGAGATCATTTCGTTATTGGGACAGGTTAAATACCTACATTATGAGGACCTGAGATGTTATGGAAGCAAAAATTCCCCACTGCACTCAAACACAGGGAATAGGATGCAGTGTGTGTGTGTGTGTGTGTGTGTGTGTGTGTGTGTTTGTAATCACTGTTATAGGGACTGGTTAAATACCTACTCTATGGGGACTTGAGATTTTACTGAGGCAAAAATTCACCATAGCACTTAAAATCAGGGGTTTGTGTGTGTGTGTGTGTGTGTGTGTGTTCATTCAGCATGGTGACTGGTTAAACATTAACATAGTGAAGAAATAGGAATACGATTCTGTTTTTCTGCGTGTGTGTGCGTGTGTGTGTTTGTGTGCGCAGGTCCTGTTATTGACACAGCTGGCCGAGAGAAAGAGAATTTGGCTGTATGATAAATTTTTTTTTTAATAAAAAAATTTTGTATTAAAAAAAAAAAAAAAAAAAAAAACAGAAAAGGAGACACATTTCTTTCTGGAAACATTGATATCTTCGACAAAAATATATGTTGAGTCCTGGTTGCAATTCTGTATCTATATCTTGTGCTACAAATTAATAACGCCAGTCCTCTAAAGCAGAAGGTCTTCTTACGTGTGTGTGTGTGTGTGTGTGTGTGTGTGTGTGTGTGTCTCTCGCGGCTGTAATTCAAGGGGAGAAAATTAAAGCGCTGGCAGCTCGTCCGTCACGCGCACCAAATTCAACGGAAAGATAAAAATGTCAATGTTCCTCTCCTCCTCCTCTTTTCAGCATCCCTCCATCATCCCTCCCGGAGATGAGCTCCAGCTATAATGGGACTGAGGGAGTCTGTGAGAGGAACTGGGAACTGATGTCTTTGTGCGTCACGTAAACTGGTGTGTGTGTGTGTGTGTGTGTGTGTGTGTGTGCGATCGACTGTTTGCCAGATGTAGTCATGTTTCAAATACTAGCTTCCTATGTAGCATGTCAAAGTTTTAGCGTTTTATTCGTGACTGCACGCCACAGCTGATCCATTTTATTGGTTTCAAAAAACACAATTCGGTGTCCATTCTTTGAAATAAACACTAATTATACTAATAATTAACACTAATTATGTCACAAGTCCTTAAAAAGGGCAATTCTGCAGATGTTTTAACATTGTTTAATTCTGGAGCACAGAAAAAGCGTGCTAAATTCCATGAAGTTCATATCACAGCACGTGTACACTTTATGCCGGAACTGCACTAATTTCGCCGGTTATCTACTGGGAGTCGGGAATTTGTTTGAATACCTTTCAATTAGACAGCGAAAGTACAGAATTTGTTATTACGTCATCAAAAATTTGACAAGTGATGTTTTAATTATCTTTGTGAATATTTTAGGTCGTGTTTGTTTATAATGGGACGTCACACACTACTAAGGTTTGAGGGTTTGACAAAGATGTGAACGCTTTTTAACAAGCTTGTAACGCACTGTTCAGCTCCACAACGACTAACTGCTGATGTACTTCCTTGTGTCAGAAATGAAATTCGAATTGTAGCTAGCACTTCATGCTAATAACACTCTAATACAGACGCAATAAGCATGTCAGCAACATTAACTGCTTCATAATTACTCGTGTTTTTCGCAAATTCAGAACTTGAAATTTTACAAAAATGTTACACTATATCATACGAACATATTTAGATATTCAGACTTGCTGTGGACGTTGCCAAAGAGTTTTACACACACACACACACACACACACACACACACACACACACACACACACACACACACACACACACACACAAGTTAAGTGTCCACTAGGTGGCGAGTGTGTGTAGGTTCAGGTCACTGCTATAGATTTCAGTAATCTGGCAATGATGGATCACCCTATTCATTCCTAAAGAGTGCTGAACACACACACACACACACACACACACACACACACATCTGCGAGTGTATAGTAGAAGAGAATAGGATAAACTGCTGTGAGGCTCCATCTGTGTGTGTGTGTGTGTGTCCTCTGTTCTCTCGCTTCTCCCAATTAACTTCTAAAGTCTGACACTAGCAGACAGAATTGAAAGAATGTGTGATCACACAGCCACAGGGAAAACCCTGGTGTGTGTGTGTGTGTGTGTGTCTTAGTGTATGCCACCATGGAAACACATACTGACAAAAAAAGTATGTGGTATCTAGCAATCATCAAAACACACACACACAAAAATATAATAATAATAATGGGGATTGCAGAAACAAGCATGTTAGCGCATCACATCATGACGCATCTGTGATACTATCACAGCGAGGAGTTCCTCAGTTCAGATGTGGCTCCTGGTTGCAAAAACATAGCGGGAGTCTACAGCGAGCAAACCGGAACGTGTTTTCTAAAACGTTGCACTGTGCTGTTGAGTGTCAGGATCGGAGAAGTGTTCATAAACACATTCGTTTTCACTGCATACTATCGAACCGGACACCTTTCCAAGCCAACAGAAGATGGCTGTAATTACAGGCGATGAGGAGGAAGCTCCGTCTTCGTATCTCAGTCGTATCGATGAAGCTTCCTAGCTACGTACACATTTAACAGGCTTAGCCTGCTGGTTAGCCTAATTTATATTGATTTAGCAAGCCTACGTAGCTCATCTACACTCTAGCTGGCTAACAGTAGGTAGCTAGGCCAAGTTCTTACTAAGGACTTGCTTATAATGGACATTGTTCAGTGAGCTAACTTTGTTCAGGTTACTTACGCATCTGTTTGAGCAGCACCTCGGCTTTCGGCGTCACGACGACGTCCTCGGTGTTGCAATCGTAAAACGTCTTGAACGTGAGCACAAACAACAACGTTGTAAACACCAAGAGATATTTATGCCTTTAATTTCTCTCTAGTGTAAACGATGAGTTTCTAGGAGACGTGTGTATATGTCCGGTCACTTCAGCCTCGTTCAGCCACTGACGGGACACCAAGCTATAAGGATCTTTTAGGGTTACACTGTTTGAAAGTGTTAGTTTAGCTGAACTGCACTCCTGGGGTTTTAGTGCTCATCCAATATACAAGAGAACATAACATTTTAGCTAAAGTCAATCACATTCCTAAACAAAATTCTTGCTAGAATCTTCAGTCGGATTATAACCACGTAGCATCAGGATGCACGCGCATGTCTTTTTGTTTACAAACACTAAAGGGTTTATACAGATTAATGATTGCTAATAAGCCCGTTTGGCCGATGAGGTGCAAGGCCCGATACCGTGACACTTAACGATTTACGTCAATTACGGCAATTTAAACAACAGCTAGAACTAACTAATGTTAAGCTTTCATGACCATCAGCATTAGCTACATGCCTTAAATATTTGCCTGTTGTGCTGATAACACGGCTTAGTGTTGAGCAGAGGTGGCCAGATCAAGCCACTTAAGCTCAACATGGACGTGAGACAGACGTTAGAACTCGATATATCATTTGTAAAGCTCAGCGTGGTGTGCCGTTATTTCTCGGGATGTGGTGAATGTGGGCATAAACTGTTTGAGAGTAAGAGACAGAATCCTGCATCCTCAGCACCTGAGCATGTCGTGACTCCTGGAGCTTTCGGACTGCCTCTGCTGTGCGTTCGGTATGCCTCATTGTCAGTGTTGTGCTACTCTATCTGTCTTCGCTAGCTCTGTTAGCTGTTGTCACACACTGTATTCGTGTCGTATCAGGTTAAGATTCTTGCTTCGCTTCTCCCACGGGGCACCCTGCAAATAGCCCGAGACAGTGAAAAACTGCCAGACTGACGACGCGTTTCACTTCAGTGCACGCTTTTCTTTCCCCATTTTCACTTCAGCACACGTAGTGAAATTTGACATTAGGTTCTCACGGTGATGTCTGCAGCAAAGTATTCACATGTCTAATCCCGGATAACGTGCCAGACGGCTACGAATGAATGCCAGACGATAGGCCACGTCAACCAGAGAAACTGCGAGCGACATCAAAGCCGGGTCAAGTGTTCGTGCTGTAGGAGCTGAATGACGTGTCCTGACACTGAGACGAGTCCCAAACCTGTTCAGTCAGACAGGTACTAGATAACGTAACGAATAAAGCATAATAGCCCTAATAGCTTCTCAGGGTGGAGTCTGTTATGAAGTATTTGCACGTCTGCATCCACATTCTTGCTTCCAGACGGCTATAAACAAACACAGGCCCGAGGAGGAGGAGTTTCTAGCAGGGTTCATGTCCTAGTAGTCTGGATGTTCGGATCGTAAATTTATACATAATACATAATATACATTATTCACTGCTTCAAAGCAGGAATTTTTTTTCAGCTTCTATTTTAAAAATATGTATTTTATATATTCCAGGTCAAAATAAATTGACCCTTAGAAGCTAGCTTCAGATCTAGTTTGGTATTTACCTGTTTGTTTGGTTTTTTTTTTAATCTTATGTAATTTATTACTTTTCTGCAAAGTTAAATGTAAACCCTCAAGCAGGACCTTCTAAGTTTAAGTAACCTTTTAGCATTAGCAACTGTATACATCTCAATTCTTGTATATGTTATATATATATATATATATTCATCATCCTTTATTACACCTTTATCTTAGACACTGTACTCTACCTCAATTTAATTCATCGAAGCCAAGAGAAAAAGTCTTATTGGTACAATTTAGCTACAATTTTCATAAATCTTATTGGTGCTTCCAATCGGAGTTGGTAATCATTGGCAATATGAACACGCAGTAACATCCGTTTATCACAGTATTGAAATGATATGGCCGTAATGTCCAGGTCCTGGTCTGAACAGAGTCACTGATGCTTCAGTGTGATACAGGGATGGAACTGAATACGAATTCAAGCTGTTCTAAACGAATACAAATACGGGCACGAATACGAGGTGCACTACTCATGAAGGCATAAGATTAGCGGTGTACAAAAAGTACACAAGAGGTTTCTACTTTCACGTGGGAAAACTGAAGCGAGCACTCAGATACGAAGCCTGCGGAAAAATGAAGGCCACGTTCATTAACATTAACGTTCATGCATTCATCCTTAGTAACTGCCTGGTCAGGGTCATGGTGGTTTACATCAGGCTGCTGTTTTTTTTTTGTTTTTTTTTAATAGAAACAATTGAATTTAGAAAATATCGTGAGCAGGTACAAACAAAAGTAATTGTGCAAATGGGTTAAAAAAAACAAAAAAAACACTCACATCTCTAGTAGAGACTAAGTAGGAACTGTGTGCCAGAGTTTCCAAATGCAAAAAAAAACAAAAAAAAAAAACTTGCGTTTTAGGTGCTGAATTCACTTTACATTTGTTTGTGTAAAGCTGCTTTGAGACAATGACCTTTTAAAAAAAAAAAAAAAAAAAAAGCACTATACAAATAAAAATGAATTGAATGAATTGAAATAAAACCCGTAACTCAACCTCCAACTAGGAAAAAAAACAAAGACAACGCCCTCTCAAGTCTCAAGGACGGTCTCCTCAACCCCGAATCAAAATGGCTGCTCAGAGCATCAACCGTAAACAAATGAGGTATGCTGTATTATATACAAGTATTAGCTTTAGCTCAATCAACAAGCATATATTCATCATCGCCGTTAGCTAGCTAGCTTCTTGCTAAGAAAAAAAAAGACGAACATGGAGGCGTCAGTGGTTCAGCCCCACTTTGTAGCTCGGAATGAATTTAAAATGTAATTAATCTGAACACGGATACGGATATTCGGAACAGGTAGCGTCACGGCCGATGATGACGACGATGACGACAATGATGATGATCTGAGGAGATTTTGGAGCAGGTACTCACACTCCTTGGACATGCCCACTTCCAGACACTTCTGCAGGCGGCAGTACTGGCAGCGGTTTCGCGTCACCTTGTTGATTATGCAGCTCTTTTCCCGGTGACACGTGTACACCATGTTCTTCTGGATGCTCCTGCGGAAAAAGCCCTGTGGAGGAAACGCACACCATGCTGAATGCGGGGATTTCGGGACGCCGTTTTTTACAACAACATGCTGATAAATTTTTTCACGTTACGCTTCGTTAACAGCTCAATTTGAACTATTACAGAAATAGGTGAATATTTTCATACTGCAGAAAGCCTGGAGACAAACAAAGGCATCACATGATCTTATTAAAACGACACCGTAATGAGTAGTTGATTGCAAATGATGATGATGATGATTATTATTATTATGAACCGATTGTTCCTGCATAATAAGTTTTTTTTTTTTTTTTGTTAGCACTGAATTTATAACATGATTTAAAATCTCAGGAGTTGCTGATTGGACTGAATTTAAAACAAAGAAAGATACAGATAGACAGAGAGCAGTGTGTGTGTGTGTGTGTGTGTGTGTGTTTTACAAGATCAGTGTCAGACAGCTATTGGCAGACGGGCTGAAGAATGAATCATGTTTGGGTGCTCCTCTGTCTCTATCTCACACACACACACACACACCAACAGACACTCCATCCTTGCTTGGCTACAGTAACAGACGGCTTAAGAAACAGAAATGGAACAAATCTCTTGGCGTGCATAGTGCATACCACACACACACACACACACACACACACACACACACACACACACACACACACACTGGATGCATACAACAGACACTATTGTATTTTGTGTTATAAACGCAAAAACACCAGGAGCAATTCCAGAGCTGCCATATTTCCTCGACCAAACTCACCCCACACACACACACACACACACACACACACACACACACACACACACACACACACACACCTCTGTATTCAGCTCTTTTAAATAACACCATCACTCAAGTCCTCCTGATTTTTGCTGAAACGAAATTCTCTTTTTTCCTGAATATATATAATGTTGAATGTTCAGGATGTTAACTTGCAAAATAATTTAGATGCAGAGCGATATAGCAGGGGGCCAAGCACCGATGATGCGCAACAGAAAGTCCAGTTTTACATGAAAAGAAGGAACTTCGCTCGCGTGTGTGTGTGTGTGTGTGTGTGTGTGTGTGTGTGTGTGTATTTTACCTTGCAGCCTTCACAGGCACTGACGCCATAGTGGTAGCCAGAGGATTTGTCCTGGCAGACGAAGCAGGGTTTGTAGACCCTCGGTGGCGGAGGAGGAGACGGCGGACTGGGGACGATTTCCTCCGAACTTGTGCTCTGCGTCTCTACGGCTGAACAGGAGAAGAGGAAAAAGAAAAGAAAGATAAATAACAGGTGGACCACTTTTTTTTTTTAGACATTTCCTACTTTTTCCCCCTAACAACACGTTACTAACGATTACAATTTTTCATTTATTAAATAACAGGTCATAATTTTTTATCCATTTATAGTTACATTTCATGTTGTGAAACATTCAACACTATTTGTTCTCTAAGTTTTCTTCTTTTCTAAGTAAAAAAAAAAAAAAAAAAAGCATCTTGTCGTCGTACACTTTGAGTTTACCTCCAAGCGTAAACTCTTCTGTCCTGAAGATGCGGCTTTACCCCTGACTGCTACAAAGCATTGACACTGGAGACTCCTTCCATAAACTGCGATAATGTACTCGAGAACAGAAAGTAACTTGTTCCACAACATCAGTTCTGATTATAAACTTGCTAAACTGCTGGGCTGTAAGAGGAATAAAACACGCGGGGACATGCCGTTATAGAAAACGAATCAACTTTGGTTTGGTAACAGTGACTCCGCTTCGCCATAACAACACAACACGGAGTGTTTATTACAGACTTATCAGCCATCACGCATATTAGATCTTCACTCAGGAAGTGTGCGTAGCGAATATGAAACTTAGAAATTGAAGGAGGTGTTTTATTAGCACCTGGACAGTGGTGTTATGTTCGCCACAATCTCCGCTCTGTATGTGTGTGTGGGTGTGTGGTATTTTAGGGTAGCTGAACTTTAGAGTTAAACTTAGATCTCTTATTTACACACCGCTGCAGCCACATGCCCCAGCCACATCATACACACCCACACACACACACACACACACACTGCTCTCTCTCTCACACACACACACACACACACACACACGGACTGACGTAAGGCAGAAGAGTACAAAGTCCACAACACACACCTGTATTAGCTAAATAAACACACACATGCACAAAATCTATTCAGTGTTCACAAAGCAAGCATGCGTGAGACAAACTTCAGAGCTTCATCCTGCTCTTGTGTGTGAGTAGCTGCTCTACAAAGGACCAAAGAGAAAAAGAGAAAGAGAGAGAGAGAGAGAGAGAGAGGGAGAGCGCGAAAGCAGCTGCAAGGCATAAGGTAGCTATCATATAGATGCTAAGTCTTTTACAGAGACAGTGTGTAAAGACGTAGCGATGACTGTCGGAAACGAGACACAAGCGTTCAGGACGTCCTCAGACGTGTGTGCGTGTGACTTACTGAGAAAAGCTGTGAGAAATACACAAACTGCATATTCATGAGCACGTCTCTTTCAGGAGCCAATCAGAAGCCGCTCATTAGAATATTAATAAGAAATGTCAAATGTTAATGTTGTGTAATAGATTAAAGTGAGTGAGTGTGTGAGGTAAAACTGCTTTCCAAAAAACCATGAACACACACACACACACACACACACACACACGGCTCTCTCTCATATCAGCTCCACAAGAATCCACAATTCCTAACATCCAACTTGTCCATGTGTGTGTGTGTGTGTGTGTGTGTGTGTGTGTGTGTGTGTGTGTGTGTGTGTGCCATCTCTGTCCTTCTCCGGTAGACACTCATTTCCTGTGCTGGATTTAAGGGGCTTAAAAAATGGCCTCCAGACACACACACACACACACACACACACACACGCTATATACGTCTGGACCTGATAAGTGCACGCGCACACACATGCTACAGACGTCTGGACCTGATAAATGCGCGCACGCACACACACACACACACACAAGGGCCTCTCCAGCATTATTAGTCGTTTTACACAAAAGCGCAGGTCAAAGGTGCAACATACACAAACACACACACACACACACACACACATAGTTTGTACACCTTTGAATTAGGGCACACAGTGACACCATCATGTTAATTAGATATGAGTGTCAGCACACACACACACACACACACACACACAGGTCTGTTGTAGCTCATAATGGACAGTTTGACCTTATAGATTTAGCCGCTCACATGGCGAGCCCTCCTGACCCCCGTTCCTGTTACCATAGCAACAGAAAGAGGTCCCGTCCCATCTCTACACTACACACACACACACACACACACGTGTGTGTTGTGTGTATATACACATACATCACTGTATAAAGGGCACAATTACTAAAAGTATTGGCACCCCTCATGATTTATATGCTTCCCGAGTTCAGTGTGCGTGTTCCATTTAAATTTTAGTTACACTGCATAATGGTGACGAGCTTGAGGCGGTCACGGCGCGGTTGAATTCTCGAATCTGACTGCTCAGAACGCGAGAATTAATGTGCTACAAAAGCAGCTCGGACAGTATTTCCGGCTGTGACAAAGGCAACAAGTTTATATTCATACCTCATTGTTTCTATAGCAACAGCTCATTCCTAGAGACTTGTATTGCAGACGCTCCACGTAAACTATGACGAGCAATAAATTTATTAACACTGCTCATCAAGAAATTAAAAATTGTAATCGTTGGCATATCAGTGGGGTGTAAGGGGAATAAAACACTTCGTTGTGTTATTGCTTCCGTACAGCCGACACAGTCTGCCACGTGTTACTCCGTACTTATTACACATTACACGTTATCAGTTTGAAAGCACAACAGAAGCAGAACGATGCGTGACGTGTTTAACACCCAAAGCGCTGACACTGGAGACTCCTTCCGTAAACGTTAAATAAAAGTCTCCTTACTGTATCAACGATCACAAAAAAAAATTAAATAAAATAAATAAATAAATAAGTAAATAAATAAATCCTTTTATCTGAGTGCCCGCTGTACAAGACCCTGTGAATGAGCTGTTTCTATAGAAATGAACAGCCGGAACAACCATCAGAGCTGCTGTTATAGACAATGAATCAACACCTTCTGACCAATCAGAGAGCGAGACAAAGAAAACACACACACACACACACACACACACACAGTATAATAATCTGGACCAAGTAATGTAAATACACACACACACAGTATACGTGACAGAAGCACAAGGAAAACCCCTTTGTCAAACAATAGCTGATATTCATAAAGCAGTGTCTCTCTCTCTCTCTCTCACACACACATCCTTTCTTCTCCAACCACACACACACACACACACACACACACACACACACACACACACACACACACACACAGGTAATGACAATTCTTAGGAAGCTTTCACCTCTTATCCATTTCTGATGTTTGCAGAACAATGCTGTGTGGGTGTGTGTGTCCAAGTCATCCCAGAAAAGCACCCTTGACAGCCTTGTGTACAACTGAAAGTGACTGATCCACAAACACACTTCGTGCACACACACACACTCACACACACACACACACCCTAATAATCCTGTAAGTCATGAGATCAAGAAGCGTTTCATTAAGGAGGCGGAGTTTAAACAGCAGGGTTAGACGAGACTGACAGGTCAACAGTGCCCTGAGGCATTCTATCTGTGAACTCTGTCCTCAAAACATGCACACACACACGCGCGCACACACACGCACGCACACACAAAATACACACCCACACGCACGCACAAAATACACACCGACACAAATACACGTAAATTTTAATAATAAAAATTAAAGACTCTATCAGGAAGCTGAAGATCAGTCAGAAGGCAGAGTTTAAAAACAAGTGGGCAGGGCTTTATGTGAAGGGAAGCGTGAACTCGAGTAACCTTTAACACCACACACACACACACACACACACACACACACGCGCGCGCGTGCGAGCACAAAACTGGTGGCCTGGAACTCAGACACTTAGCAAAGAGAGACTGATAGCATTCAGACAGACACACAGAGACAGACAGGTAGAGACAGACACACAGAGAGACAGACATACAGAGAGGCAGACAGATAGACAGACAAACAGAGAGACAGACAGATAGACAGACACACAGACAGACACACAGGTAGAGACAGACAGACAGAGAGACAGACAGGTAGAGGCAGACACACAGAGAGAAACAGACAGATTGACAGACACAGAGAGAGACAGACAGACAGGTAGAGACAGACATACAGAGAAACATAAAGAGAGACAGACACACAGAGACAGACAGGTAGAGACAGACAGACAGGGAGAAACAGACAGATAGACAGACACAGGGAGACATACAGGTAGAGACAGACAAACAGGGAGACAGGTAGAGACAGAAAGACATACAGGGAGACAGACAGACAGGTAGAGACAGACAGACAGACAGGTAGAGACAGACAGACATACAGGGAGACAGACAGAAGTGACGTGTGGAAGTTAAATGAGCCGAGGCTGCACATCACTGCATGCTAATAAGACCATGGTGTGTGTGTGTGTGTGTGTGTGTGTGTGTGTGTGAGAGAGATGGTCATGTGAGCATCATCGCTCCAGTGCAGCATTCCCTCACGCCACAGTGTGTATATTCAGTGGGGGAAACCCTGCTGCTCACAACCATCATCTCACACAGACCAAGTGTATTTCATCCTTATCCACACACACACACACACACACACACACACACACACACACACACACACACAAACAAAGCTGATTAGATGTTAAAAATAGGACTCTGTATCATTTCCTTTTCTTCCATTCTCAATATTTTCCAAAGTTTAAGCAGGTTTAAAAAAAGGACTGGAAATTATTTTGTCTAAGAAAAAGTGCCGTGTCATAAAATCTAAAAATAAATTTTTATTTTTCATGTCAGTTTTGGAAATCACAGCTACCAAATAATTCCATTCAGGAAACCTCGGTTATGATGTACGTTATGTTTATGAACGTCTACGCACCAATCAACACAACTTCAACTTAACTCAGAAGTCGGAATGACAGAAATTACAGAAAGTGGGAAAGACACGTTAGCGTTAGTGATATGAGCGACAACTTTAACACTCAGGATCTATTTACCTTCGCAAAACAGTGAAGTGTTCTAGATTTAACAAATAATCGGATTATTCTGGATTCTGATTGGTCAAGAGGTGTTGATTAATTTGCTAATAACAGGTTTATATCGATACATTATCGTTTCTATAGTAACAGCTCACGCCACATAAACGGATGTTAAAAATTTGTACATTCCGTAAATTCGAAGGCTTCAGTATCGGTGTTTTGTAAGAATCCGAGGTAAAGCTGTAACTTTACTTTTTTCACACTTTGTGGTCAAAAGACAAACTGCATCTTATTAGCTGCTATAGCGTAAGCGAGAACAGGAACTAACTTTTTACATTAAATGTATCTAGAAATGGATAAAAAAAAAAGACATCATTCTTTAATAAACTGAACTGTACTTTGATGAGGGCGTGATCTTAATCCGCATCACATCTTCTGTGAAACAGTAGGTCATGCTGCGGATGGATATCAGAGCTGGGTGATGCGACGACATATCAATATTGCGATATAACATTTATCGTAAAGACGTATTTAAATATCGTGCTTTTTCTTCGTTGTCATCCACCCCTAATAGAATTAGTTCATAATTTCGATAATTTCGGCAAAAACCTTCATTTCTTAATGATCACTGACAAACTTGACGTTTGCGATACTTTCCGCAAATATCGCGGTGCACACGCAAACGGCTAAAACTAACAATTTTAACTAGCTACCGCATGACACGATGAACAGTTATAGTTTTAGGACAATCTTTCCAGGGTGTTCTCGGACCGATTAACTCTGAGCGGTTTATGATAAAAAAAAACGCAAAAACAAACACCAGATTAAATGCGTTAAGTTACGAGATTTCTGTCTAACCAGAAATTTTTACGTCTACAAAGAACTTCCTTTCCGTCAAAAGTCATCGAGTCGAAACGCACGCGTTTTCATAACAGTCAGTCTGTTTTGTTTTAGTTATGATTTCTGCTGAAATTCCTAAACAGATGGACGAAAACAAACCCCACCTCGGACACTCGGATCTATCCGTCATGAACACAATGCCATTCATGCGTTTCTTGAAGGACAGAGGCGTGTGAGCCGCGTGAAGCTGTTTACAAAAGAATCGACCGACAAGACGAATGGACGATGAACGCCGGGGTCACGCTGGAGAATGTGTGCTACCTTTCCTCTTTGTTTTTCCATGACGGCTATCCTTCAAATCTCTTTTTTTTCCCCCTTTCTTTTGCAAATTACAATTTTCGTACACCGGTGAGTGCTAAAAGTCGTAACTACGATGTCACTTGACTAGACAGAAAGCAAAGAGCCGACTGGGTCTTGGGTTGAGCTAATTTTAAAAGCAGAATTTTTTTTTTAATTTGAACGTAATAATCTGCACTGTTAACGTATCATCGTTAACGTCGATGAAAGATCGCAAAACTTCAGCGAATTTCTGTATTTTATCCTAAATTCAAATGCTAGCTGCGAATAAAAAAACGAAGCTGAACGTTTACGTTGTGTGCGCGTATGTGAAAGGTCACAAAGCCGTGACTCCACTCTGACCTCGACAACTCGAGTTACGCTCGGTGCGCCAAACCCGGAGCTGCTGTTAGCGCAGGATAGACAACATTCTCTTAAATGATAACGAATGAACAGAATGGATGCATCTCGCACCAACATACCGCTGGATACTGATCATCACTCGGGCTGCACATGCAACACGTAATGCAACGTGATCCCAGAACAAGTGTGTAAAGCGATATATATATATATATATATAAACGCATATATGCATATAAAGTGACGTTTCTGCAGCATGCATGCAAATTGAGAATTGGGTCAACTAGTCGGGACGGAGAGTCTGGGAGAGTTCCTGACCTCGTGCATGCCTAAAATAGTTTCAGGAAAAGCTGAAACGGAGCGTGCCAAGACAACATGCAAGGAATATACAATGCACAGAAAGGAAACTTTGGAGTATCTGGGTTTGGAGATGGTTTGAAGGCACGTACAGTGCTTGGAGGCGCTCCAGGGCGTGTTGGGGAACCTCTGGCCGTAATACTCCATCATGAGGAAGGGGTTCGGGGCAGGGTGCAAACCCACCACGTCCATGCCCTCGTACATGTTCTCCTCAAGTCTTCAGGATGGGGCTCGAGATCAACCACAAGGGCAAGTGTGCGTGCGTGTGTGTGTGTGCATCAAAACACCGAATGCAGAGAGTCCATGATGGACTTTGGGTTGTGTTCACTGATAGGAATTCTCCCAAAAAAAAAAACAAAAAAAAAAACCACAAGTATCCACAGAGTTTTTGACCCAAATCACAACCCACTTTAATCCAAAGCTTGGGTTTGGAAACCAGTTTACTAGTTTAAGCCGCGCGCGCGTGTGTGTGTGTGTGTGTGTGTGTGGAAAGAAATCCACGCGCAGGAAATACAAGTCGCGAGCGCTGATCTATCTCTCTCTCTCTCTCTCTCTCTCTCCTTTTCCCGTGCGCGTGTCTCCTCCTTTCACACCGGAGCCATTTTATCCCGCAGTTTCTCCTCCTTCGCGTTAATAAAGTGCGTTAATAAAAACAAAAACAACAACAACAACAAAAAAAAAGAAAATAACAGAGCCTGTTTAATCAGCGTCGTGTTTACGTCCAGCTCGCGCTCGCGCTCAGTCACTCGCTCGCGGCTGCGTCGCTTCTCTCGGCGCGCGGATAAAGTGACGAGAGCGCGCAGCTGAGCTCCAGGCCCCGCCCCGTGGAACGAAGAAGGAGGCGGGGTCAGTGACGAAAACGGCGCAGCTGAGTGCCGAAACCACGCCCACAAACCCCCACCCGCCCTCCTCCCCTCCCCTCGCCCCGCCCCCTCCACTCACTCACTCTCCCTTGCTGTTTCTTTTCTTTTTTTCTTTTTTTTAAACTGTATAACGGCGGAGATGAACAATAAAACTAAACCCCAAACCGCTTATTTCATTAAAATGACACGGAAGAGAGCAAATCAATTCATTATCTCACTGTTTAGAGACATTACAGGAGAATTACAGCTGTTTCAAGGCAGGCAAGAGGCATGTGTATGAAAAATACACACACTCGTCTAGTTCTGGGTCTAAAAAATAAGATTTTAGACAAATGATCAATGCAAGGTTGTGTGAAAGTACTAATATACAGCCACATAATATCACTTCATTCATACATTTCTTTTATTTTCCTTACTGTGATAATCCATAAGCTAAGTCCTTCTTTTCTTTTCGGACTGGTGTCTCAAACGAGAGCAAATAAAACAAAGCAAAGCACAAAGGGTAAAGTCTCACATCTAAAATAAGGAGAAATAAAACCTACTCAGTCATAAAATCGAAATAAATTCAGTCGAAATTTTCAAAACTTCACAATTACAGAATATTTCCTTGTTTTTTTGGGGTTTTTTTTAGCTTTCGATAAACTTTAATATTTGATTAGATTCGATCTGATTTATTGTTAAGCAGGAAAGCCAGGGTGAGACCGGGGCAACGATTTGGACATTAGCAAATTTAATAACAAATGAAATAAAAATAACTAAATAAACAAACAGCCATTACACAAGGAAATGAGAGCAAAAACGATGAAGTGAAACAAAGAGGCTAAAATGAGCATCTGAATAAGGGACTTAGGAAATATTTGAGGAAAATAAAACCTACAACTACAATCAAAAATCAAAAAGAAGGAAAATCTTAAAAAAAAAAAAAAAACTCAAGCACAAATTAGATTGGTCAGATTTAATAGTTAATCATTCTGTAACTATTTTTAATTTAAATGTACTGTAGTGTAAACGTCAAAGCTGTTTAAAACTACGCATTGCTATTTCTCGCTCGCTTCTGAGTTCTCGTATTAAAGTTCACGGTTTGTTTGTGTGTCGTAGCTCCAAACTATAAAAAAAAAAAGCACCACAGTTTGTTGGACTTCCACTCGAGCTGCACATGTTTGCTAGTCACCTACTTGGCACCAACTGCAGGCTACAACAACAGCGTGATCCGCCTCGGCCCTTCTCTAAATGGGCTTCTTCTAAACTAATTTGCCCCCTCTCTGGCTCCCTCATCGCTCAAACTCCTTTTCTGCGCCCCTCTTTTTTTACTTCTTTTCTCCCCCTCATTTGCCTAATGCCATGCGGCTGAACTTTCTCTGAACCCGGCTCGGCTCGGCTCTCAACCTCCGCGTGACCCGCTCCGCCGCGCAGCCTTGCCTGACCTAAACTCCATCACACGCGGCCTTTCCCTCCTTCTACACTTTACACAAAACCGCAACAACCTTTAATGCAATTAACGTTTAACGTAAAAAGGCTCTAACTCGCCAATACATCAAGGGTTTTAATGGATTTTAGGAAAAAAAAAAAAAAAGACCAAGAAGCACGGCTCATGGGAAACAGGCAACGGCGACAGAATCCCCGCAGAATATTTAGCTATATATATAAAACCTATATCTAAAGCTTCTTAACTTTAGATAGCATATATTTTATTAATATACTCTTTTACTTACTTATTTATTTCATAAATAATTTGCTAATTTCCCTTTAGACTGGCCATATTATGTAAATATCCCGCTAGCAACCCTTAAACCGGCGCTAGACTATATTCGGTATAACTTTCTGACTTTCTAAACTTTCTAACAAAATATTTAGCGAATGTGCGTCTAGTTGAAACTTTCTTAGGTCAGCTACACTATATTTACTTTTATACTTCGTCGTATATTCAAAGACAACGGTTTTACAGAACGTAGGTTTATATAGCACGGGCTAGTTTAAGAAAAAAGTGGTACATTTAGCTAATATAGGCTAGCTAGATTCGTTCGTTTAGCTAGAACTTCCAAAACTTTTTTTTTTTAATTAACTTAGTCAAATATGTAAGTTACATTTTCATTGTAGCTAAAACATTCTTAATTAAAAATAGAGGTATATGTGTGAGATATACGCTTGTTTAAATGTAACTAGCTGTTTATTGGTGCAATATAGGCTAACTTTAACTTTCGTCAATCAAGCTAGTGGTACATTTACGCGATACAGTCTAGCTAGGGCTTTAATAAATGAAACTAGCAACATATTTATGTAATATAGTCTATATAGAGCATTTTTAAATCAAACTAGCGGTACATTTATATAATATAGGCTAGCTAGAACTTTCTTAAGTCAAACTAGCGGAATATTTACGTGATATAGACTAACTAGAAAAGTTTTTTTTTTTTTATGAAACTAGTCAAATATGAAGATTATACAGTCTAGCTAGAACTTTCTCAATTTAAACTAATGGTAAAATGTGTGAATTGCGCTAGCTAAAACTTGTTTAAATGTAACTAGCTGTTTATTGGTGCAATATAGGCTAACTATAATTTTCGTCAATCAAGATATCGCATAAATATATGTTTATGAGCGTTCTTAAATGAAACTAGCGGTATATTTACATAATATAAGCTAGCTAGAGCGTTCTTAAATGAAACTAGCGGTATATTTACATAATATAAGCTAGCTAGAGCGTTCTTAAATGAAACTAGCGGTATATTTACATAATATAAGCTAGCTAGAGCGTTCTTAAATGAAACCAGCGGTATATTTACATAATATAAGCTAGCTAGAGCGTTCTTAAATGAAACCAGCGGTATATTTACATAATATAAGCTAGCTAGAGCTTTCTTAAATGAAACTAGCGGTATATTTATATAATATAAGCTAGCTAGAGCTTTCTTAAATGAAACTAGCGGTATATTTATATAAGTGATATATAACAAAACCAGAGACAGTCAGTATGGGTAAAGCGTGCGCAATGCCGAGCCAGACGCCTCTTTAATTATAGAGAGAGGTGCCGTGTCCCGTCGTGGTCTTAGGTATCAGAGAAGGGCACTAGATAGGGAGCAGCCCACTTGCTAGTGATGATGAAGGAGCCCCGAGATGACGGAAAACGCTGGGACGATTATTCCAGCTGGTCTCTTTGCCTTCATTCAAAGGTGACAGTGAGTTTAGACAGACGCTGAATGTGACATTGTGTGTGTGTGTGTGTGTGTGTGTGTGTGTGTGTGTGTGTGTGTGTGTGTGTGTGTGTGTTTTAATGCAACACTGCAGTGTGTTTACACTGCGATAAGGGGAAGGTCCTCTCAGATAACAGATCACATTCCTCAGCTCTTTTATCCTCCACTTCTTCTTCTTCTTCATCTCCAGCTCTCCTCTCTCTCTCTCCTCTCTCACTCTGTGTGTGTGTGTGTGTGTGTGTGTGTGTGTGTGTGTGTGTGTGTGTGTGAACCGCTACACTAGGGCTCCATCTTACCGTAAGAATCGTGAATCGTATTAAAAAATGTGAATATTTAAGCTCTCATGTTCTACTTTTACTCGACTAACGCAAGTGTATGAAAAACTTTTTCTAAATGTTTTCCTTGAAAAAAGAATGAGAGAAAAAAATGAAAAGAAAAAATGATTGTGCACAAATTTAAAAAGAAGGGAAAACAGCGAGAGAAGAACAATATGGAGAGGAAAATTCTGAGCTAAAACAATTTTAAATAATTTTAAATTATCTGTCATTTGCATGTTTTTTTTTTTAAACGAATAATTTAGGCTATCAATTTTCTAAAAACAACAACAAATAAATAACTAAAATGTATTCCCAAAAGAGATATTGCAGAAGTAAAACAATAAAAAAAAAAAATTCTGAATAAAAAAAAAAATTAATAATTTCTTCATGAAGACAATTTGATGGTGGATTTTTTTTTTTTAAAGGTTTAATATCAGCGAGAGTAAAAACATTTATAAACCACAGACAATCTAATATAATAAAGTTGATGATAAAGTGATGATTTTGCGTCTGTTACTTAAAAAAGTATCACCAAAAATTTTCACCTTTTGTGCTTCATTTGTGTGTAATAAGCTCATTAATATTCAAATTTATTCAAATTATTAATTTGTAAAATGAAAATTCTAATGTAAAATGTCTGAGGAAGATCCTGCCAGTTGGACAAGAAATTAAATGTTACATGTATAATGCAAGGTGTGTGTGTGTGTGTGTGTGTGTGTGTGTGTGTGTGTGCATTCTCCTGTGTATATCCTCTTAATTAGACTTCTATCCACAAACGACGTATTAAATGAGCCATGCAGCTCACTAGACCCCCACCACACACACACACACACACACACACACACACACACACACACACACACAGCCCTCATGTGAAGGAACAGGTGATAAACAGAAAGAAAGAGCGAGGAAGAAGGGCAGAGGCTTTCCGAGCGAGGCTGATTGGAGGCGATTCGGCCACGTTCGAGTGTGTGAAGTTATTTTTATTGCCCCTTTATAGCCGCCTTCCAGGAAGCGTCCTAAAGCCTGCGCTCTTTTACACTACGCAACAGGACACAGGAGGTTATAACCTGTCATAAGATGCGAGGGTTGTGCGTTTTCTCATGGAGGCCTAACAGAACGTGTGGAAGTTAGCACATTAGCTCCACTAGCGAATAAGAATGTTGTTAAATGGCGAATATTGAGTTTGGGGTGAAAAGGAACATTTCTGGACATTCGGAGGAAACTGGATAACCCAGAGGAAACCCGCACCAACACGGGGAGAAAGTCTGGAGCTTTTATTTCCATTTTTGTTTCATTTTTGTCTTAAATTTTATTTTAGTTTATTTAAATTGTTGTTTAATTTTTTTTTTGTCATTTTGTCAAATTTTGCTTCATTTTTATTTCAATTTTTGTCTTCATTTTTCATATTTTTGATCATTATTTTTAATCATTTTCATTGTTATTTAAATGTTTATCTCATGTTACATTGTTTTCAATTTTTTTTGCTTCATTTTTGCATCAGGTTTTTTTGTCTTGCTTTTTTTTTTGTCATTTTGGTATTCATTTTTGGTATCATTTTTGTTTTCATTGTTATTATCATTTTTGTTTCATTTTTGCTTTAATTTTTGTTCCAGTTTTGTTCCAAAAGTAAAACTGTAATAAAAAAAATCTGTCGTTGTTGAATATTTCTATTTTTGTAAATAAAAATGCTTTTTTTAAAACAAAAAATAAAAAGAAATTGTCACTTTGTTTATTAATAATAAACAAGTCTATTAATTTTATAGCTTTTTTACTGTATCTTTTGCAACTAAATATCGGGGGATATATCGTTTATCGTGATACGATATTTCTGTCATATCGCCCAGCCGTAGCCCTCTCATGTTTTGGAGTTTTGAATGACACTTTTTCATGTTAGGACTGAAACCAGGCCTTCGCAAGGGTTTTATTACTTTATATCAAAGTGTTCAAACACAAAGGGGGAAAACAATGTGTGTTTAAAAGTCTACACTTTCAGTACCTGGGTAGGGGCTATGAGGATTGGAACGGGGCCCTGCATTTTTATGACTTTTTATGACTTTTCGTCGGGACCAAAAGGAGGGAAGTGAGGAAGTGATCGAGTGGCGAATACGGCGCTATTAGTTGAGCTGAGCTTTTGGCTGATCTGGAATCGAGTAGTCGAACTGACGAATTTGAAACAAAATGCGAATAAAAGAAGGTTTAAATGTCAGAAATGGCCCTAGATTTCGATTTTCTGTCATATCCATAAAGAAAAGACAGATCTTTAGTCTCCAGGCCTCCAGACTTCACTTCCTGAAAGCAGAGCCTCAGCAGTGTGTGTCATAAAACCGTAAAAAGTAATGCTTTGTGTGTGTGATGGCGACTTTAATGTGTCCTATAGAGCACACTGAGGCATTTATGAGCCACACTTTGAAAGCGTTTATAGCTAGCATCCTGCCATAGCACTTAACACACACACACACACACACACACACACACACACACACACACTTTCCGCCTGTAGAGAACAAATTCCTGTGATGTGAGTGAATGTAATCTGAGAATTAGATCTCACGTCAGATTTTGGCAATTTTTTTTCATTTGTAGTGATTGATTAGCTTTTGTGGGTTCGCAGTAACATGACAAGGTGTGTTTCTTTTTCTTTTATCTTCTTAGCTTCCAGAGAAGGGAAAAAAAAGAGAGGCTGGTGACTGTTTATAGCTGCTATAACATAAGCGAGAACAGGAGCGTACTTGTTTCGTCGAACGTTCCACAACGTTAAATGTAACTATACATAAATAACAATTGTTATTGTTGGCAAATTGCTGTGGAATAAAAGGAATAAAACCCTCAAGGACATGCTGCTATAGGAAAATAATCAACTTCAGGTTGGTAACAGTAACTCTGCTTAATCGCACCACCCTGGCACTGATTATTGTACTATTACGGCACAACCCACAGTGGTTTATTTACTTATGTTTAATGAGGACCTCATTCACAGTGCAGTACTGAGAGCGAGGACATTTCACATGACTGCTTAGACTTATTCCAGCTATGAAATCTTTTCTTTTTGCTCCAGTGTTGGATTTTTCTTCCCATTTTAACAGAAAACTACCCTGAAATATCTGTAAGGATATTTAGCCAGAGTCGACGTGTCATTCACATTTATAAATGCATGGTAAGAACTTTCAGGAAATAACTGTATGTTCATGTTTGTTTAACGCACACCTTTATTAAATGAGGCCCTTTCTGCCTTTAGGTAACTTCATAAAATGCTTTATTACAGTTTAAGACATGAGAGCATTGTTTAAACAGGCACGAGAACAATCTGGTAGTGCCCAGATGTAATCAGAGTCAAGCCACAGTTTTCAAAAAAAGCATCATAAAGCACTCACATCCAGAACGAGAAGTGGACTAGTCCACTGGGGGGCATTATATGGGGGCCATCAGAAGTGTACTTCCTGTTTCTGTGACACCATTTTACCTGTGTGAAGCTGAGTGAACAGTACACGACTTTCCAAAGTCTCAGAATCTCGTGTGGGTGTAGCAGGGAGCACACTACGTGAAATCCCGCCAAAGTGTGCCTGATTCCCAAATCCTGCTTTCTCTCAACAACCAACAACAAAAATGCACAAAATGTCTGCGACATGACTTTGTCACTATTTTGTACGGAAACAAGAAACAAGAGGAATAAGACAGAAATGTTGAGATAAAATTGTTAGGAGAGAGACGCAGGCAGCGAGGTCTGTTCCGCAAAGAGAACCGGAGGTGCGAGGCAAAAACTGTAGCTATTTTTAGAATGTGCACCAGCATGAATCTTATCGTGTTTGTGTTTATTTTGGCTGTTCCTAACAACTATGCCAAATAATTTCTTATAGAAGTCGTATTATTGTGCTTATTTTGTTGTCGCTGTCCAAACACAAACAGGCGGATGAGTAACCGGATTCAGGGATCTGCTGCGCGTGACGGCCGATTTATGCGATTTCCCCTCAGACTCTGATTGGCTGTTTCTCATTGATTTTCTCAGAGATGAATCCCGTAGTGTGAACCAGTCGCAAAGAGAAAAACATGCTTGAAAATATCGGAGGCGCGACGATCGCTAAATGTGATCAATTAATAATACTAACAGTATTACTAAAATGTGTGCTATGTACTTAATTTTACATCAGTGCATGAGATGTGAAAGTGGGCCAGGTTGGTCAACATGCTAATAAGGGTGTGTGTGTGTGTGTTTGTGTGTATAAAGTCCCCCTCTTAGCCGCAAAACAAAGGACTCGAGACAAAATACCTTCACTATCTGTACCACAGGGGGGTCAGAGAACTGGTGTGTGTGTGTGTGTTGGGTGAGGGGGAATTCAGATAAATGGATAACAGAGAAAATCAGCATTTCAAAAGGGATGGAGGGATGAGATAGGGTCAAGAGTCACTTGCTATCTCTCCGATAAGATCCCAACGTACTTCTTGAATATAGTGTGTCCTGATTGGCTAAACGCAGCAGGGACAGTAACAGGGCTTCTGATAAACAATGTCTTAGGGGGTGTTGCCTTTTTAAATATTATTTTTAGTGTTCATTCAAAATTCACACTTGTTTGAGTCGGTTTAAAATGAGTTTTCATTAGTTTCTACAAATAAAAAAAAAAAAAGAGTATTTGTTAGCTTTTCATTTTACCGCATGATACGTAGCTATTATTTAATCTGTAAATACTTCATTTACAATTTAACGTTTTCTTTGTAATATTTCAGTAGCGACTTATTGTTCATACTTTATAATAGAAATGTTAAAACGTTTTAATTATTTTACTTGTTTTCTGAATTTAATATATCGTTTTACGTTTTAGTTTTTGTTACTCTAAAGTCAGGAGAGAGCGTACATATTTCAGAATAAAACACTGAATTAAAACAATTTGAACAAATTAAGTAGAAGATTTTACTGGCAACGAAACGAGTAACGGTCATTAAAGACCGCGTGTAACTCATGGTTTGGGAGAGTGTGAGAAAGGATTGTCTAGAAAAAAGGTCAACGTTCTTTGTTATTGTAGCTAATTCAGTAGCAAACTCAGAACGTACTAGCTAATTAGCTAGTACACAGCTATATTGTTGCTATATGTTACAGGTAATGTAGCTAATTTCATGGTTTTTTTTTATTATACACCTGTGTTTTAATGCTACGTTTCTAAGTGTTCAAACCATATTAAAGCGTATTTAATCAACTACTGAAAATAATACAGAAACATTTGAATGTTGAGAAATAACTAACAATAAAAAGAAGTTAGAACAAATTCTATAAGAACTAGCATTAAGGACGGTTCTTTAAATGGAGGAAATTCTACTACGAACACTAACTAGTCAAGAATTAGGGTTTGGGGCGGAGCCTTGAAATTGGCATTTATATGAAATGCTGAAAATTTGTTGCATATCTCAGTTCCTTTATCCTCTGCCCAACACACACACACCCACACACACACACACACACACACTCACCATGTGATGGACTCTTCAAATAGTGCTGAGCAGTGTGACTTCAGTGATAGCGCTGCTTGATTTGCATTCTAATAGCACTGATAAGAGACCACCAATGTGATAAAAACACACACATGATGACTGTGTGTGTGTGTGCGTGTGTTTGTCAGGTTTGCAATCACCTCATCAGGGGCACCACACCCTGTTCACACACTAACCTCATAAGCTCGTTCTCACCGAAGTTGTGAAATATTTGAACGATCTAAAGATCTAACGAGTTCACAAAATCTCCTGAAGAAGAACTCTACAGTTCCTGAAAGAGTTCTTGTTCTGAGTTCCTGCCAGATTGTGGAACTGTGTCTGTAACAGCAGCAGAACTTCGGAAAAGCTCGCGGAAATGTGCAGACTCTGAAGCAGGACGTTCCTGAAACAGTTCCTGTGGTGGAAATGTGTGTGTGTGTGTGTGTGTGTGTGTCAATAGCTGGTAAATGGAGCATCTGAACATGAATAGCACAGAAGATGGATCATTAGAGAGACGAGGGATACGTGAGCACACAAGCACACACACACGCACACACACGTATGCACACACACACACGCGCACTCAATCCACTCATAAAAACATTAATTTGCTAAGATAAATATCTCAAACACACACACACACACACACACACACACACACACAGCTGACCTTTTACCCAAGGTTGTGCATTAACAAAAGGAGATCATTAATCCGACTCATCTTCTTCAAAACACTCTTCTGCGTTCCCACACACACACACACACACACACACAAGCATTAATTTTTACCATAGCGAGTTAATTGAAAGGGTGCGTGCACACACACACAAAAACAAACAAACACACACACACACTTTATCATTCCACAAGTCAGTGTGTGTGTTATTTAATAGCTGCCTTTATGTAAGACAGCTGTAAGACAGCAAAGGCATTGTCCTTTTTCGGAGCGTTTCGGGCACACACACACACACACACACACACACACACACACACATGCGCACAGAGCTTGCTGACAGCACACTCGTTCAAACACTATTTTCAGCACCTGCCTATGTCTCTATCTTTGTGTGTGTGTGTGTGTGTGTGTGTGTGTGTAATAATAGTAGTTCTGGGGGAATGCTTGGCTTTGCTTTGACATCCAGACACGGCCTGAGACAAAGGTCAAGTGTGTGAGATTACTGCAGGAACAAGACTGTTAACGTGACTGACAAGGCCACATGCGCGCGCTCACACACACACACACACACACACACACGTGTTTGTGACAATTCAATGTTAACGTCTTCATCATCTTATCACAGCCAAATAAATAAAACACTTATACATGCATGTACACACACACACCCACACACATACATACAAAACCAGCACCAGGTGTAATATGATTATTAGGGTGTAGGGGTAGGTTATGTGTAGGATATTAGCAGGTAGTGGTTGTGTGGGGGTAGATAATATGTAGGGCATTAAGGTAAGGTAAGGTATTAGTGTGTAGGGGTAGCGTGTAGGGTATTATTGCATAGGACCCGCATTAGTGTGTAGGGGTAGTGTGTAGGGGTAGGGGTAGTGTGTAGTGGTAGTGTGAATGTGTAGGGTATGGGGTAGTGTGTAGGTGTAAGGTATAGGGGTAGTGTATAGGTGTAAGGTATAGGGGCAGTGTGTAGGTGTAGGGTACAGGGGTAGTGTGTATGGGGTAGTGTATAGGTGTAAGGTATAGGGGCAGTGTGTAGGTGTAGGGTATAGGAGTAGTGTGTATGGGGTAGTGTGTAGGTGTAGGGTATAGGGGTAGTGTGTAGGGGTAGTGTGTAGGGGTAGTGTATAGGAGTAGTGTGTATGGGGTAGTGTGTAGGTCTAGGGTATAGGGGTAGTGTGTAGGGGTAGTGTGTAGGTGTAGGGTATAGGAGTAGTGTGTATGGGGTAGTGTGTAGGTGTAGGGTATAGGGGTAGTGTGTAGGG
>CM074985.1:1642623-1652835 GCA_037576825.1 Pangasius krempfi | reverse complement strand
GTGTGAATATCAGTGTGTGTGAATATCAGTGTGTGAATATCAGTGTGTGAATATCAGTGTGTGAATATCAGTGTGTGTGAATATCAGAGTGTGAATATCAGAGTGTGAATATCAGTGTGTGTGAATATCAGTGTGTGAATATCAGAGTGTGAATATCAGAGTGTGTGAATATCAAAGTGTGTGAATGTCGGAGTGTGTGAATATCAGAGTGTGTGAATATTATGGTGTGAATATCGGAGTGTGCAAATGTCAGTGTGTGTGAGCGTCACAGTATGTCGCGTGTCGATGTGTGTGTGAGCATCGGTGAATGTGTGTACATGTCTGTGTGTGTGTGAGCGTTGGTGTATGTATGACAGTGTGTGTGCGAGTGTCAATGTGTGTGTGTGAATGTCAATATATGTGTGTGTCAGTGAGTGCGTGTGAGTGTGTGTGCGAGGACGTTGGTGTGCGTGATCGTCATTGCGTGTGTGTGTTTCACTGTGTGCGAGTGTTGGTGTGTGTTTGAGTGTCGATGTGTGTTTGAGTGTTAACATGTGTGTGGGTGTTTGAGAGTGACCCTGGGTGTGTGGGTGTGTGAGCGGGTGTCAGTGTGTGTTTGAGTATTGGTGTGAGTGTGTGTGTGTGAGTGTGTGTCAGTGTATCTGGGAGTATTGGTGTGTGTGTGTGTGAGAGGGAGTGTGAGTGTGAATAGAAACCTTAATAAGAGCTTTGACCTACTTTATAAGCTTACAATGATACATTTGAAGATTGAACAAGAGAAGATGAGCGAGAAGACTGACCTGATTTCATACATACAGAAAGCTCTGTGTGTGTGTGTGTGTGTGTGTGTGAGTGTGTGTGTGTGTGTGTGTGTGTGTGTGTGAGTAATGTGTAATGTTCACCATGGGACAGAAGGAGGAAGGACTCTGCCTTTTGATGAGATTTTGTATCCTGAATAAAAAATGTGTGTGTGTGTGTGTGTGTGTGTAGATAGAGGAATGAGATCATGCTATTCCTGCCTTTGGCATGTCTCAGGACGTACTCTTGTCTTCATGTAAAGTAATGCATGCATGTCTAATCCTGCATGAGACGTCTCTCCTTCGAACAAAGGCGACGACAGGAAACAGATCTGTTTGGGAATAATGGAGACTGTGGGCGTGTCCCAAAACACACTCCCTGCTCACTAATATTGGCCACGTAAACACCAACATCACCGGTCCACTGTGGACGAGTTCTTACATTTGAGGAACAGCAAGTGAAACGTCAGGAACGTTTATAAAACGTTACATAGCGTTCCATAAAAACGTTTTTAGAACACGATAAAAACGGACGTAAAAAAATCCTTTTCTAAAGTAAAATTGTAAGCAAAGTAACTTTGAATGTACGAAAGTAGCATAAATTAATGCGATAATCCTAGAATCCGTAAATAGTAATAATACGCAAAAATGTTCATAAAATGTTACGGAACATTCCATTAAAAACATTTTCAGAACATCGAGAAAAAAGGTCTGAGAAAATGTTATGCTAATCTAAAATTGTTTTCTGCAGGAGCGGGTACCTTCAAAAGTACGAACACAGCGTTAAGGTACGAAATCACTGACTGTAATTTGTAAAAATTAGCGTGATCCATCAAGAACGTTCATAAAACATTACATAACGTTTCGTAACGTAATGTAATGAAACAGAGAACTGTAACATTTACTGAACACTTCACTAACTTGAAACGGTAATCGTTTAATGAGAATGATATGTTACAATTTTTCATAAAATGTTACGTAACGTTCCGTTAAAAACAAATGAGAAATCAAGAAATTAAACATTTTAGTAAGTAAAACGTCTGAACACAGAATTCAAAGTTGAGAAATTAAACATTTTAGTGACTGAAAGTTTCGGAGAAGCGCGTCGCTCAGAAAACGTTCAGCTAACGTTCAGCTATCTCATTAAATAACGTTCATAAAAACAAGATTTTATTAACCAAAAGTTCTGAGAAACGTTCAGTAACCTAAAATTGTTAGCGCGACACATCGTGAGTAGGGCGGAGTTTTAACTCAGCACGTTTTATCAGCGGGACAGAAGTGGGTAGCTGCAGAAGGACTCTGAGGGGACGAGCGAGATGGCGAGAGAGACGGCAAATGGAAAAAAATGAAAAACGACAAAGAGAGAATGAGCTTGAAGGGAGAACGGAGGGATGAAGATAAAGCCGAATGATGGAGAGAGCCCTTATCGCCTTTAACCGTATTGCAGCGAATGCCTGTGGGCGGAGATGCAAATCGTTTTTCTTTTTTCTTCTCCCCACCTCCTGAAAACAATATTGCGTTTTGCGAGAGTGTGATCCATCCTGAAAGAAAAGTGCAGCAGAAGTGAGGGAAAGAAAGATGGATGGACGAGTGAAGAGTAATCAGGACGGAGCCTGCAGCGATGCAGCGGCTTTTCTTTATATTCCTCTTTTTTTTATGAAGGGACGGTTACAGGTTAATCATTCACACACACACACACACACACACACACAGACACACACACACACACACACACTCTGTAATCATGTGATCGAGAACGACACGGCAGTGATGATCCATCTCGTTCCCATCAGGCCTCCCACACACACACACACACACACACACACACACACACACCAGATGATGATGATGAAGAGAAACAGAGCAAAACAATCATCACGTTTCTGAACCATTAGCTTGGCACGCAACACGCGCTCAGTAACAACACACACTTGATCCAAAAGCCACAATCGCACATACGCTTTTGATCTAAACGTGACGTTTTTATGCTGGACTTGTGTATTATCGGTCGCCTCACACTCGTGCTTCTCTCCAGCTAAACAACTGCGTCAGCCAATCGCGTGCCAGCTGGGAAACCCAGCTGACTGGTTCAGTGAATCGCGACGGCTCATTTGCACGATGGTGTGGACGACAAATCTTTCTCACGGCCATCGCTTAGAGCTGTTGTTGTGGCTCCTCTGTTTACACCCATGTCTCAAAATACCTCCTAGTCAGCTAGCGTGATGAAGCTAAATGTGTGTTTCAGTGAGTGTGTGTGTGTGTGTGTGTGTGTGTGAAGCAACTCAGTATGACTTATAACTATAAGGATCTGAAGATCTGTAAACGATTCCTTCAATTTGAACAAGTTTAAATAGCTTAACTGTGTATTACGCAATGCTAGCATGGATATGCTAATAATGCCAAAAAAATCACTTACGTTGTTTATCTGAGAGGAATAAATCGGTCTATTATAACGAGCTAACCTTAAGAGAAAAAAAATCAGCTAGCTTAATGAAGTCGCTAAGCACCGCTAGAAAAGCTAAGATAGATAAGCTAACGTCAGTGACTCAGCACTTTTAAACACAGACTCTTAAACGTCTCACCGGTGGGACATTTGTCGCAACAAAATATGTTTCTTTACACCATCTGCGTAGCTCGAGCTAATGTTTACGTGAAGTTCAACCGCTCTTAACTTCCTTATGCAAAACGTATAACCGTGGTTTCATCTTATCCTGTCAAATGCGTGTAGAGACAAAAAAAGAAAGCTCAGAAGGACGGAGCAGAGATCTTAGTCGGTGCTGTTAGCTTGCTTTGCTAATCGAAGCTAGCACGTAACGCGCAAATCAAACAACCTGCTTTCACACTGATTAGCTCGTTATTTAATTTGTGTCGGACTAGTTAGCTTTACACGTAGCTATTACTGTTTTTTAATCAGGACTTGAAAAAAAAAAGTAGAGGTCGCTACGCGGCCACAACAACAAGATGAACTACAAGCGAAATGAGAGACTTCTGTCTTGCTAGCATGAACGTCATGTGTACACCTCAGCCAGAAAGTAGCTTTTCCCTCACAACTCATCTGGCTTCACTCACACACACACACACACACACCAAACACATCAACGTGCTCCCGTGTCATCCATCTTCTTCCGAAAAAAAACTCATCTGCACATCTGTACACCACTCGTCTTCAGAGAGAGAGAGAGAGAGAGAGAGAGAGAGTTAGCATTAGAACGACATTTGAATAGACAGCGTAATCTCAAACGGCCACTAGCTACCAGCTCCTTCCATTTCTCTCTCTCTCTCTCTCTCTCTCTCTCCACATCTCGACCCTCCCCCGCTTTCCTTTCCTCCTTCTCCATCTCAAATTTGCACAAAACTTTCATTAGCTTCGGTGGCGGGGGTGCGCGAGGCGGCCATGTCTGCTGCTCCATTAGCACCTCGGACCATAAATCAGGCAAATCTCTCCTCCAGGGCGGCTTGCTAATGACACACCGCTAACGCTAACGCTAACGCTGCAGGGCCCGTCGTCACATCTGCGGAACGGAAAAAATATGCACGAAAATCACGGAAAACCCTCAGGGCACAAAGTTCTTTTTTTTTTCCGCACGGAAGGATTTTAAAGTCTTAGATAAAGTCTTAGATTGTCAGAGTAAAAAAAAAATGTTTTTGAGAATTTGAGAGGAATTGTGGGATTTTTTTTTTAGGCCACAAGGAAGCGAGAGATCTGATTGGTTGAGGGAAGGAATGAGAAAAAAACCAAGGAGAGAATGACCGGGTGGGGGGTTGATTTATACACTCGTTTAGTAGGCAGGTAGACCTGTGTGTGTGTGTGTGTGTGTGTGTGTGTGTGTGTGAGATAGACCAGCACAATGATGTGCTGTGACAGTGTGAGAATGAATAAGCCCCGCCCCCTTGAACAACCCCTAGTTACATAGTAGTGTAACGGAGAGTAAATGAACACTGCGTAGAGAGTGTGTGTGTGTGTGTGTGTGTGTGTGTGTGTGTGTGTGTGTGTGTAAAACATACCTGTTTCACTTCTCATGAGCCACTGATCCAGTGTGTATCACGCTTTCACTGGAAGAAAGACAGAAATGAACATCAGCTTAAATGTTAAATGGACACACACACACACACACACACACACACACACACACACACTTCGTCTGGCGTGTCTGGCTCTGGCGCATACATCATTACAGATATCATTATCCAGCTGAGCCCATCTTTGTGTGTGAGCACAAAGAGACTTCTTTTCTCACACACACACACACACACACACACACACACACACACACACACACACACACACAGAGGTTAGTTTTACTGTCTTTGTCAGGTATTTCCATTTACTGGGAATGCGTAATGTTCTGCACACACCTTTAAGGAGACTGAACGAACACACACACACACACACACACACACACACACACACACACACACACACACAAACTCTATCAGACACAATGGGCATTAGTGGGGGGGAGGTAGAGAGGGGAGGAGGGATGAAAAATGGAACTTGTCCTGTTTTTCTTCCTGTCCTTCTTTCCCTCTCTGTCTCTCTCTCTCTCTGTCTCTCTCTCTCTCTCTCTCTCTCTCTTCTTTCTCACATCTCTTTTTGGCTCGTGTTCTCCTCCAGGCCACTTCTGCCTTCTGCAGCATCTCTATATCCACACACACACACACACACACACTTGTGAATCGAGCGGATGTTCTGAAGATCGATGGTCGTATCTGAGGGAATCGTTAGCGTCATTAGCGTTAGCCATTAGCCCCCGATCCCCATTAAGGGCGAGCGGCGATCCCAGAAAAGGGCCGATCTATAAGGACAAGATCTTTATGTGATTTGTGGGCAAAGACCAGACTGTGTGTGTGTGTGTGTGTGTGTGTGTGTGGTGTGTGAGAGAGAAAAGACAGGAATAAAGATAACAGATCAATGAAATCACCAAGCAAGCGTTGGCTACTTAACGTTAACAATAACAATAATAATAATAATAATAATAATAATAATAATAATAATAATACATTTCCTACATGTGCTCACTACATAGGGTGGATCATAATGGAGTTGTAGACACTATGTAGTGCCCTATATGTCCAACGCAACTCCGTTTGAGATTCAGCCAGAGAAATATAAGAAATTTCTTTCTTGTTTTTTTTACATTTTTAAATTCTACCAAGCGGCACAACAAATCTTTGTAACGCGTTTCTGTAAGTCACGTAGAGCACGTGATCTTAAACGCTCACGTGAGGTTGGTTTTCTCTTTCGGTACGTGAAAATTTGTATAATCCTCGAATGGAGGGAAAAAAAAAAGTTCAGACATTCTCCTTTCATTTTCCTCTGAGATTAAAGTATTGGCACCCTGAAGGTGACGTCTGCGTTACTGATAAAACAAACTCGATATGTCTCAGGATCAAACGTTCACCCTGAGAGGGAGACACGTGACTACGGCTCACGTATAATAATAATAACGTAAAAATGAGTAGCGTTAAAAAAAAACCTATAATGTAAAATAATGAGTACCGGATTAGTCGAGTATTTCTGTTCATCACTAATACAGCTTGAGAGAAACAGAGAGAGAGAGAGAGAGAGAGAGAGAAAGAGAGAGACAGAGGAAGAGACAAATAGAGACAGAGAGAAAGACAGAGAGAGAAAAAGAGAGACAGAGGCCTGTTTGTGGGAAAGCACAATGACAGGATTGAGACATTATGAAGCTTTCCGTGCACGCCAAAGACCCTTACACACACACTCACACACACTCACACACACTCACACACACTCGATAGACTTGAGCCTGATGGATTGCTCTGAACCAGATTTGTAGGGGTTTTGTCTTTGAGCTGTGTGTGTGTGTGTGTGTGTGTGTGTGTGTGTGTGTGTGTTTGTGTGTCTAGCCCTGCGGAAGGGCCATGTGGGATTGATTCGGACGGCTGGCCTCACTGCAGGACTTCCCCCCAGAGGATATAAGTCTGCACACACACACACACACACACACACACACAGACACACACACTTTTATCAGTGCTATCCATCCATCCAGTACCACCTACTACAATCGAGTCTCCTGTGTGTGTGTGTGTGTGTGTGTGTGTGTGTGTGTGGGTGTGTATAGACTTATGATTACCAGTCTATTGCATCATAACCCTCAACAGCACACTCGTACGTTCCACCTGCTCCAGTGACCTTTGACCCCACCTTCAGATTACACACTGCAGAAGGTGTGTCTGTGGTTCTATACACTGGAAATGGGAGAGACTCTGAGAGAGTGGTTGGAAATGTGGGTGTGTCACTGAAGTAACGTACAGAAATATGGGCGTGTCACTGCAGTAACGTATAGAAATGTGGGCGTGTCCCTGCAGTAACATAGAAATATGGGCGTGTCACTGAAGTAACATATAGAAATATGGGCGTGTCACTGAAGTAACATATAGAAACGTGGGCGTGTCACTGAAGTAACGTATAGAAATGTGGGCGTGTCCCTGAAGTAACATATAGAAATGTGGGCATGTCACTGAAGTAACGTATAGAAATGTGGGCGTGTCACTGCAGTAACATAGAAATATGGGCGTGTCACTGAAGTAACATACAGAAATGTGGGCGTGTCACTGCAGTAACGTATAGAAATGTGGGCATGTCACTGCAGTAACGTATAGAAATGTGGGCGTGTCACTGCAGTAACATATAGAAATGTGGGCATGTCACTGCAGTAACGTATAGAAATGTGGGCGTGACACTGAAGTAACATAGAAATGTGGGCGTGTCACTGAAGTAACATATAGAAATGTGGGCGTGTCACTGAAGTAAACATATAGAAATGTGGGCGTGTCACTGAAACAATGTACAGAAACATAAACAGCTCTTAGTGGGTGTGTAACTGAGTCACTATTTGGAGATGTGTACGTGTCCATGTACAGAAATGTGAACATGTCTGATTCCATATATGGAAACATGGATTTGTCATTGGGTTCATACCTGGAAACGTAGGCGTGTTTGATTCCATATATGGAAATATGGGCGTGTCTGGCTCCATATATAAAAATGAGAGCGTGCCTGAGTGCATATACAAAAATTTGGTTTGAATGTATGTAATGTATGTAAATGAGAGCAGCGCTGCGTGGGTGTGTCTTGAAGTCCATAAATGGGCATGTGGGCAGATCTTTGAGTCCATATATGGTGGCAGGAAGAAGGATGTCATTGACGTCCATATACAGTATGTGCATGACAGGATTCCCCTCTTTGTGTAAAATAATAAAACTGCTTTTAATGGAACTCAAAGCCACACCCATCTGTCTCCTCAGTATCAATGTCATCTTCCCTGGTTAATGCAGTCTGAGAGACATTAGAGACGCAGCCGGGAACGAAAAAGTAAAAAGCTTCTCATTAGTCTGACACACAACCATCGATCTGCCAAAACAGAACGAACAGAAAAGACAAAGAGCAGAAGAAAGAAGTGAATGGGGAAGGGAAGGGAAGGGAAGGGAAGAAGGAAACAGGAAAAAAGAATGAGAGAAAAGTGGCGAAGAACAGAAGAAGAAGAAGAAGGAAAAGAGGACGGTGGAGAGGAAAGACTGAACAGTGAGAAATGAACAGCGGACGAGCTGAGAAAGAGAAGGAGAGAAGAAAAGGAAAGAATAGGAGAGAAGAAGAGAAAGGAAGAAAGAAGGAGGCAGGGGAAAAGCAGATGAGAAGGAGAAAAAAGACTGGGAAATGGAGAGAAAAGGATAAACAGGGAAGGGAGGAAAGGAGGAAAGGTAAGCCTATAGAAACAGAGAGCGAGGAGAGGAAAAAGAGGAAGACAAGAAGAGAAGGAGAACAGAAAGACTCCACGAGCAGACGGAAGAAGATACGAGAAAAAACACGAGCGACTGACAGAGAGAGATGGAGAGAGAGAGAGAGAGAGAGAGAGAGAGACCTCCCCTGAGTAGGACAATTATGAGCCGGCTTTCCATCACACACCACACGACAGGCGGAGACAAGTTCTGTCCAGACTAATGATTCCAGGGTCACAGGGGTGTGTGTGTGTGTGTGTGTGTGTGTGTGTGTGTGTATCAGGAGGTAAGGAAGCATGAGTCATCGGAATACCGATACTTGATGTGTAGTATCTCTGTCAAGTGTGTGTCCTACACAGTCTAAAATAAGTGTCACATTAGTGAGGAAACCCCGCTAAATAACACACACACACACACACACACACACACACACACCTGTCATATATCACCTCTCATTAAATGTGTATATGAAGAAAGATAAAGCATGGAAGGAAGTGGCGGACATGATTGGTGAGTGTACATAGCTAGTACAGTTAGCTTGCTTTGCTAATCGGCGAAAACAAACAATCATTTGTGTAATACAGCTAATATTGTTAGAAGCGCATCTAGGCTTAGCTAACAGCTAGCGCAGTACAGTTATTAACTAAAAGCTAGCATGATGCAGCTTATGGTGAATAAGCTAACATGATAAACTGATGAATTTATGGAAGAACCCAGTTCAGTATACAATTCAGTAGAGAGGGGTGTCCAAATTAAATAAAAGATTTTAGACAGTTTTCTTCACTAATGCTAACCACTAAAATTAGCCATTTCACCTAGCTAGCTTGCTCCTAATGTTAATACTCTTTTTAATCATCTCCTGAAGTTCTGTAACATGTTAAGCCTCAACCAATGAAGCTAGCAATGGCTGTGTTGAGGCGTTTGAAGTTTCAGTGCCTCCTCTCTCTGTGTGTGTGTGTGTGTGTGTGTGTGTGTGTAAGTCGTTTGGCAGAAGCGAGCGGAGGTCAGACTGATGACCCAGGAGAAGACAAATGCTTTTAGCAGGAGGCCTGCCGATGTTCCGTTTCAAGTGGTAATGGACAGTGACCCCTGGGAGCCAAAGGTCAAATGCAGGGAGCCCGCTGGAAACCCGAGCCAATCGTCTCACGGCACAGCACGGAGCCGCACAACACCGCGCAGCACTGAATACGAGCAATAAAACTAAACACAGGAAAACCTTTAAAACAGACAGAGATGGATGATGTGTGGTTTGGGACACGTCTACAGTGGACTGATGACAGTGTTTACCTGCTCTATATAGTGAATAGGGTGCATGGTTTGGGACGCACCCACAGTGGAGCAATTATGGCGGTTATGTGGCCTATATAGTGAATAGGGTGTGTGGTTTGGGACACACCCACAGTGAAGTGATAATGATGGTGATGTGTCCTACATAGTGAATAGGGTGTGTGGTTTGGGACACATCCACAGTGGAGTGATGAAGGTGTTTTAGTGGCCTATATAGTGAATAGGGTGTGTGGTTTGGGACACGCCCACAGTGGACCAATGATCCCCGGACCAATGTTTACACAAACATCCCCGGCGCGTACCGGGCGGAGCCCCGCCCCCACCTTGGCTACTCAGACCACATCTCTGTTATGCTAATCCCAGCATACAGACTGCTAGTCAGACGCTCCAAACCGGTTCTGAA
>CM074985.1:1608078-1642523 GCA_037576825.1 Pangasius krempfi | reverse complement strand
GAGAAACGTTGTTTCGTTTCACTATGTACTTGTATATGGCTGAAATGACAATAAACTCCACTTGACTTGACTTGACACTTGACTTGACTTGATGGTGGTTATGTGGCCTATATAGTGAATAGGGTGTGTGGTTTGGGACACGTCCACAGTGATTAGTGATCAGGGTGTATGAAAGAATTTAGACTGAAGTGAACTTCATGAGTCAGTATGGAAAGAGGCAGGAGATTTTTGGACAGAGGAAGAGAGAAGATTAGGAAAGACAGGAGGGATTCTTCTGTATCCGATGAGAGGGATGGTTACGCAACGTTCACAAAATAGAGCACACTGATCAAAGCGTGGCAAAGACCCGAGCCTGAAGCCGTCTCACACCCACACAGTCATGGATTTCTTCCTCTATGAATATATTTACCTCCTGGAGAGAGACGAGGCACTGAGGATCAAACACGAGAACTTCGCCTGAACTTCCACAAGTACTTACTGACGAGCAGACATGCTAAAAACACGAGCTTCCTCGGGTTAACCCACAAAACATATTCACAAAATGAGTATTAGTACAGTTAGTCAGAAATAAAGCTGCAAAGTACTCATACAGTTATAACATACTAATAACATATTAATAACACCCTACACGTGCTCACGAAGTACAGCTTTCATGTTCCCGGTATGGAAGAATACTTTTCCGGTAACGTGTAAAGCTAGCTTACGTCATCATAAACATACAGACTGAAGACTCGGCATTAATCGCTGACACTGGAGTCTCCTTCCATGCCAAATTAACGTCTCCTTATCAACGATTACATGCATTGTTTTGAACACCGTATGTACAAGTCCCTGTGAACGAGCTGTTGCTATAGAAACGACAACATAGCAGAACGAGAAAAGGAAATCAATTAAATCTTCCTGACCAATCAGAATCCAGAATTCAACAGCGCTGTGGTATAAACAGTAATAAACACAGATACACTGCATGAAAAGGTAATCTCATCACACCAACAGGTTCAATCAAGATTTAAGGTCAATCCCTGCGTGAAATTCCCTCCGAAAACGAGAAAGGCGTCCTCGGGATGGCGTGCACAGAGATTTCTCAAATCGACTCAGCTCAATTAGCGCAAATAAGATGGCGCTCGTATCTTTAACCAGAATTCTGTTAAATGTAAAAAAAAACGTGTGCATTTTACAGTATTTTTTAGCCTTCACTTCTCAAGTTTAGACACTCACCGTTTCTCTGTTAGAGAAGCTAAGCTTAGCTGAGGGAGACGAGGGAGTTCACTTTTTTTTTTTTTTTTGCAGCCGCATCCTGTTCTTTCAGGGTTTGGCCTGAAGCAACAAAATAATGAAACAACAATGAATCTGCAAAATGGACGAGTCAGCGTGCACACACACACACACACACACACACACGCACAGGGATCAGGGGTCAGCCAGCATTAAATCACCCTCCGCTTACACAAGAAAGAAATATCGTTTCCGCCTGCTTTCTGCCCTACTTCTCTTCCTCGCCTCTCTTAGCTAAGAGCGCTAACCTCGAGCGTTAGCGGCTAAACCAACAAAACCACAGTTTATGATGACATAAAGAGGAATGAAAGGACAGCACAAGGAATGCCAGTCGGGCCTCTGCAGCGCCGTCTCCCTCCGTCCTTCCCTCCTCTCTTTTGCTGAGGCACATGTGTTTTTATTTACCGTAGCGGCTAACGCTATATCTGCGCGCCTCAGAGTGCCTTCTTTGTGCGAGACCTCATCAATCAGGCGTCTCGGATCCCAAACAGAAAAGCAGATGAGAGACAAAGGGAGAAGAAGACGGGGGGATGAAGGAGGGAGTGACCTGAGCTCAAGGCGCTCGATAAATCAGCGCTCAACAATAACACACGCTGCGTAATGTGGCTAAGCTAATTCATCACCTCAGCACGAGGCCCAACAGGAGATCTCTTATCTGAGCGCGGCTGAGGGAACGCGTGTGGGGGAGGGGTGTGTGTGTGTGTGTGTGTGTGTGTGTGTGTGTGAGGGGTCTAGTAACAACAATCAACACCTTAAGATTGAAACTGCATTTACAGAACTTAAGTACATAAAAATTTGAATTGAATATTTAATATTTTTATAGATCAGATTGGAGAATAATAAGAATGCAGTTAGCTAGCTAGCTAACTATTTGAGAAAGCAGTTAGCTAGCTAGCTAACTATTTGAGAATGCAGTTAGCTAGCTAACTATTTTAGAATGCAGTTAGCGAGCTAGCTAGTTATTTGAGAACGCACTTAGCTAGGTAGCTATTTGAGAATGGAGTTAGCTAGCTAGCTAAATATTTGAGAATGCAGTTAGCGAGCTAGCTAAATATTTGAGAAAGTCGTTAGCTAGCTAACTAAATATTTGAGAATGCAGTTAGCTAGCTAGCTAATTATTTGAGAATGCAGTTAGCTAGCTAGCTAAATATTTGAGAAAGTCGTTAGCTAGCTAGCTACACTATAAACTTATTGGCAAAAATAGCTTAATTACTTAGAGGGAACAGCCATAGCTAATAAAAAAAACAATAATTAGTTAGGTGAAACATCAAAAATTAAACAATACACTACTCCATGTTAGGAACTATTGATAAATCAAAAACAAACCTGAATAGTTAGAATTAGATTTACGTTCCTGCGGCTAAACAGAGCGTTAAACAGGAGTAATTATAACAAATGAGCAGTTTGCGTAGTGTATAATAACTACAGTACTTTAGGGTAAAGTTTTTTTTTCTATCTGTTACGTGAAACGATGCATCCAAGGACCGAATTTCTGTAAAAGCTGATTTTCCCGTGTTCTCCTGATCTCCAGCCATGAAACGGATTCATATCGCATTTATAATTTTTGTTGTTTTTCTCTCTGACCCACATACAGAAGGTAAAGACTTTGCGACTCATTTATCTCCTGTTTTACTGTTACATTCATATTTTTACACACACACACAGGTTCCGTCTCTCCGGAGGTAAACAAGCCTCCTGAGAGTGTTAGGAAGGAAGGATCGATGGCCTGAAAGTGTGGCCAGGGAGTAAACAATCAATTCAGGCCCATTAAAGACGCTCACACTTGACATTCTGAGTGAACACAGGCCGGGAAAGTGTTTATTTGTGTCTACATTGATAATTTTCATCCTCTCTCAATTGCTATTTTCCTCTTTTGTCCCTCTCTCACTCCTCCAGGCTCCATGGTAATGGAGGTAACAGTTGTGCAATCGCTCTTTTCCTCCATCGCTCCATCATCCTGTCCTCCGTGCTGTGAGGCTCAAACCCCCATTTATCCCCCTCCCCATAATCCCTCACCTCTGCCCCTTCACCTCTTATTGATATTTATGTTTTTAGCAGTTAAAAGGGGAAAAAAAAAATAAGATGAACCACCGAATGAACCATCCGTGGACATCTATGGCACCGCTGACCAGGTCAGCGCAAATGTCACTTGTGGGCGTGGCCTATTCGGCTTTTTTACGTTCTGATATGAGACGGCAGAAACCAGAATGTATTCATTTTACTTTGAAACTTATACTCAAGACTAACATGCAACAGATATTTGGATAACATGCACACCATATATATGTGGGTTTAGTGTTCCTGTGTTCAGCGGACAACAGGAATCACAGGATTTTCCGAAACGCAGCAGAATTCCCTGGAAACAGTCGTCTGGAGTACTAACATCACTGTGTCAGAAATTTGCATGGAATTGATCAAATGCTGCTCGATGCTCAGACGCTGTGTGGCAGGAATCACGGATCTGTGCCATGTCATGAGAAATCTTCAGAAATCAGCGATCATCTATAATGAAACACTGAATATGTTCAGATTGAAATATCTGTGATGTGTTTATTGATTGCGGTGCTGATTAACAGATTAACGGTCACCACAAATGAATAGTCTTGCAGGCGAAACTTCACCAGCTTCAGCCGAATTGTAACTCAGTTGGTGGAAAAGTGGACTAAAACCGGAACTCCAGGAACAGGTAAGGTAAGGAACAGGTGTAACCATGCATCAGGAAAGCTTACACAAGCTCTGATGAGCTTTATAGAAAATGTTAAAGAAGTCAATTCCACCATACACCTCTCACCGTCTCTCTTGATCATGAAAACACTGCCATTAATTTGACAACAATTTAATTGGATGGCCATTTTGGACAAAACTCACTGCAATATGTTTGAGTCCAGTGGGCTTAACAGTGATCTACAGAGATAATGTGTAATTGCTGGTCATTTAACATTGCTTAATTTAACCAAATGACCTCTTGGAAAAAGAGCTGTCTTTCCTTTTGAGTGGTTTCCTCAATAACTGAAAAAAAGAGGTTAATTAACCCGAGTTGAACGGAGCCTTTACAACTGGCAGTGATAATGGCCTAACATTGCCTTGATAATGGCCAACAGTACCTTCAGATCTTCCCAGAAGGCGAGCCAGAAGGTGCACAGGGTTCATTCCAACAAGGTGCCCTGGCATTGTTATTAAGTGTTCATACAGTGTTATTCCTGCTGCCTGAGGGGCTGTGTGTGTCCATGACACACTGCTTATATCACTGGAAAACAGCTGTCAATAAAAACCCCCCAAAAAAGCTGTAAATTAAAAAGTAGCTGCCAATAAAAACTGCTACCACTGGTGAAAAAAAAAAAAGCTGCCAATACAAATTGCTGACACAGAAAAATGGCCACCACCAAAACTCACTTATTCTCTTGCTACCGCTAAAAAATTTCTGCTGCCAATCAAAAAACTGCCACCACCAAAACTATTCAATTTAACCACTTGAATACAAACAATTCAACCACTCTCAAAACAATTTTGTTGCCACTAGAAAATGTTGTTGTTCTTCCTGTGGTTGTTCCCGTTAGGGGTTGCCACAGACGATCATTGGTCGCGTATTTGATTTGGCACAGTTTTTACGTCGGATGCCCCTCCTGGAGCAACCGTCCCCAGTTTTATCCGGGCTTGGGACCTGCACTGGGAGTGCACTGTCATGCACAACTCCAGTGGCTGGAGTTGGTTCCCTGGCCGGCAATTGAACCCGGGCCGTGGCAGTGAGAGCGCCGAGGCCTAACCACTAGTCCTCCAGGGACTGCTGCCACTAGGAAATGTTTTGACAAAAAAAATTGCTGCTACAGAAAAGCGTTTGCCATATCGTCCAAAGATCGCAAGTTTGAATCCTGGTGATTTCACAGCCATCCAAGGCCAGGAGTCGAAGGATAGCACGTGTTATGCCGCCCCGTGGACGCGTGTGATAGCCTCACGCTCCCAGATCAGCAGCTGTCCTATGATAGGGGAGACCTGGTGAGTAGGAATCGACCAAGACTAATTTAGGTAGCAAATCTAGGGGGTTGAAATGCTGCCACTCAAAAGCATTGGCATCAAAAAACTGCTGTCACTAATCAAATTGCTGCCCCATAAATCATTCCTGCCACTAAAAAAAACGCTGTCACAAAAATTAGTGCCACTAAAAACAATTGCTGCCACGCAAAAAAGAATTACTGCTACTAGAAAAATTGCTGCCCCTCAAATAATTTTCACCACTAAAAAATTGCTGTCAATAAAAAATGGCTGCCACTAACATGCTTAGTGTTAGTGGCACTACATAAGTTGCCATTTGATCTCCCGATCAGCTCGGATATTTCTCACCCAGTCCAAGATAATGTCAAATCCACCATTAGGCCTAATATTCAGCAGTCCAACAGGCAAGATGGTCCCATCAGAACTAAAACGTGAGACGCTCTGGTCTGGATCAGCATTCCCGAGAGGTCTTTGTGATCCCGTCCATGCTTTGACATTTACAGCACAATGGACGTCTGTGAGCTGTGCAGCAGAGGCGGTGACGTTCGTTAAACGTTCCCTTCTCACGCCTTTTTACGAGCCGCTCGAGGCCCTTCAGAAATTTCCTCTATTAAACGTTTTATGATATCTGTCGAACATGGCAGGACAACACTGCGCCTGAGGAAGACGAAAAGGAGACAAAGAACAAAGAGGCGTAGAAATTATTTTGACCAGAAACCAAAAAAAAATAAAAAATTCACTGAATAATGAAGATACTAAAAAATGAAACCTAGCAATGATTAGCTTTAATGTATGATTAGCAGCACTAGCGTTCCTATCAACATCACCAAAGCCCAACACAGACCGGAGAACGGAGCTCGCAAACCTCAGAGGTTTAGAAAGGTTACGCTCAGTTGTGAAGCACTTAAAATTTATGGCATGGAGGGTATGAGGGATTTGGGAGTTTGGCAGCCATTTTTTTTCCATCAAGCTGGTAAAACGCATCGTTCCACAAATCGGCGTCTGGACTCTCGGCTCGGCTCGATGCGACTCTCTGTGCTAAATGAAAAGCTTTTTATTCCCTCTTCTGCAGTCTCCAGCTTTCCTCCTGTCATTAGGTGCGGCTCGAAGCATGGTGTGTTGTGGAGACTGCGAATGTTTTTAGCAGCTCCTTATGAAATAGTGCAAGGGCGCCAGGACGGGCCGCGAATCGCCGTCCAAAATGAAAATTAAACTAGACAAAGGCATCAAAGGAGAATTCACAAAAATGCTGGATTTGGTAAGACAAATCACGCCAAGTGGCCTTTCTGCTCTAGAGAGAGAAAGAGAGAGAGAGAGAGACAGAGAGAGAGAGAGAGATTACAACAGTGTAATCCCTGGAAATTTGTTTGCTAAGCTAGCTATCACAAAACAATTGTGAACAAATGATGGTTGCTATGGTGACGGTATATTTTGACAGGTTTGGAGTCTGTTAGATAAATCATTGAGAATCCGACAACACAAGCCTCAGACTCATGTCCTGAAATCCCACTCGTCTTCCCTTCTGGCCTGCTAGCTCGCTAATATACTGTGAATTCTCCTTTGACGCCTTTTTCTAGTTTAATTTTTATTTCGGACGGCAGTATACTGTAGTTAGTGTGAGTGATATTAGGTAATTACGCACGTCGTAATGAGAAAAAGCGTGATCCTGAGTTTCCGTTTCACGTTGACCTTAGAGTGGGAATTCTCAGTCGGAAATTTGAATAAAACTGAAATACATAAACAAGCACAAGCTGGAACAACAAGTCATGGAAGTGGCTCCTAATTAGCATATTCATGCATATTCATAGACCCTGGCATTTTTAATGAGGTAAAAGATGGTGTCCATTGTTTTGTGATTTTTTTTTTTGTTCATTAAACGACAGAAAAGGGCAGCCGCTCCTTTAAAAGAGAGCACAGCTCAGCCCAGCTGCACAGGACGTGTACGTGTGTGTGTGTGTGTGTGTGTGTGTGCGTCTGTGTGTGTATTTTGTAGGAGGGAGAGCGTCGCTGCTCAGGAACGGCACAGAAAATGTGTTTATGGTTCACGTTGCCAAGATTCTGTCAGAAGATGAAGCAGGACTCCACTGTGTACAGTGTAAAACACACACACACACACACACACTCACACACGGCTCCAACAGACTGTAGCCCCTTCCTGTTGAACTATACCATAGTATTACATTACACCCTCACACACCCACACACACACACACACACACACACACACACACACACTTTATAGCCACACTATATTAAGGACACTATTAACTGAACAGCTCTATTACATACAACACAGATACGCACTTAATATGCCGACTTAATAGTGTGCTTAATATAGTGAACAACCACACACACACACACACACACACACACGCACACACACACACGCACACGCACACACACACACGCACACACACACACGCACACACACACAATTACAGTGGGGCTGCCAAAATGGTCTTACAGCTTCCTTTAAACATTCATGGCTGTGAAAGAGAACTTTAATAAGGCAATAACACACACACACACACACACACACACACACACACACACACACACATACAAATAGCACTTTTCAGTCAGTATTAAGTCAGTAAAAAGTCAGTATTAAGTACATACATAGATAAACAATTTAAATATGAACCTCACTGACCTCTCTTTTCTGTCTCTTGATGTTAATTCACACACACACACACACACACACACACACACACACACACACACACACACAAAAACCAAAAACACAGCTTGTCTTGTTACAAAGAAACCGCAACGTGTCATTGCGTCTGTCTTGAAGATATCGGTAAAGTTACAGCTGTATTTTTGACTGCTACAAAGCACTGAAACTGGAGACTCCTTCCATGGATTAACATCACACAGAATTTCCACGATTACACACGTTCACGTTCACGTCGCTGCAGAAACGATAATGCACTAGAACGAGTGCATTAACATAAACCTGTGATTTGCAGCTGCACTACTTTCAGACCTGCTGTTATAGAAAAATGAATCAACACCTTCTGACCAATCAGGATCCAGAATTCAACTAAATAGCTACCTAGCTGAGTACTTAGCTACTATATATATCTATATTAAAAAAATATGTTGAGAGAGAGAGAGAGAGACAGAGAGAGAGAGAGAGAGAGACAGAGAGAGAGAGAGGGATGTGACTAATGGAGGGATGTGAAACGAAAACAGGAAATAATCGCTGACAGGGATGAGGTTTTGCCTTGTTCCAAGTGTGTGTGTGTTCTGTGTGCCTCTGCCAAAAAGCTATGATGAGGAAGTGAGCTACATAACAGTACTGTGTGTGTGTGTGTGTGTGTGTGACCACAGAAACATGGTGTGAAAGATCTCCCAGAGGGCAACACACTGCACACATAGTTCAACACTATAAGCAACTGCTAAAAATCCTCCAACACCCACCCACCCACAAACACACCCACAAACACACCCACAAACACCCACAAACACACCCACAAACACCCACAAACACACACACAAACACACACACACACACACCACTGTAGCCACATACAGCTACCCTGGCAGCTAGAAGTTCATCTGCTAAATACAGCGATGTTATGGGGCAATTCAAGCTTTTTTAAACATAACATCCCGGGGTCCGAGATCCCATCTGTGTCCTTCCGTCAGTGCCGAAGAATCCGGAAATATCCACTTAGCACAAGCTCGCTAATCGCCATCTTTGAGAAACATTCATTTAAGTTTTCGCGCTAATTAAAGCAGTTTTCCTTGAAAATATGGCTCATGGGGGCAGTTACCTCAATTCCGGGTATAGTCGGCGAAATCCCAAAATTCCAAATCATAATTCATACATTGAGGTTGGTTTAAACCAAGGTGGGAATTGGGAATGATGTTTTTTCCCATCGGACATAAATACAACGTGACTGAATCTTTCACTTGTTCTTTTTAGATCTCTTTATGTATGAATATAAGTGTCTTTTATTTTAAATTAGTCATATAATCAGACAGTTCTAATTCTTTATATAACTATATTTTATGTTTACATTTTAAATCAAGAAATTGAAATCCAAATTAATTGCTCTCTCTCATTCGAATCCCTTTCGTGTCAGAGTGGGTTAGCAAAACGTCGTGCCTGCGATAATGCGACTCCAACACAGTGTATAGCACATAACAAAACACACAACTTATCTTAGTCCTTAGGGAATTGGCAACAGGCAAGGAAAAAAAATTCCTCCGTCTGTGTTGAGAGCATTTACACATTTGCAATATTAGCTACTATGAATATCATGTCTATATCAGCTAAAATCCAATTAAAAGATTTAAATTTGTATAACCCTGTGTGAAAACAAGTAGCAATAAATGGGTTACTTTCCAACGCTTGCAGTTTCTTACTATCAGGCATCGTTAGCGTTCTCGTTCTCGCAACACAAATACATCAGCAGCTTGACTTCCCTCTACATGCTCCTAAAAATGAACACTCTCCGTTACTGAGTCTGAAGTTTTAACTGTCGAAATTTATCAGGTGAAGTTGAAAAAAAAATATGGTTTTCTATAAGTTAGCTTTGTTTGCAGGTAAACATTTACAGCTACCTGGCTAGGTACCCTTGTGCAGGTGATCTACTTAAACGAATAATATGATCTCAGTTCGTTTGCTTAGGAAAACATCCATTTATTTTCTTTTTAATTGTTTGTGTGTATGTGCGTGCATGTGCATGTATGCTCTTTATGAGGCCTGCTTTCATGCTAGGAAAAGATAAGAACATAGCCTAGTATCCATTCAGCTATCACGTGAAAAGAGTTGCACTACCAAGGCCAAGCATGGTGTGTGTGTGTGTGTGTGCGTGTGTGTGTGTGTGTATGTGTGTGTGTGTGTGTGTCCTTGTTCACTGTTGAAACTTGGTTACATCAGTCAGGTAGCTAAATGCACACAGATAAATAATGCACGCAATTGCGTGCAAGTGTGTGTGAGCAATAGAACAAATATGCTTTGAGTGTTTCAATAACAGAACTGGTCTTTTCACAAATGTCAGCCATGTGACCTATCATGCCACATCATGAAACGCGACCAGCCCAATGCTAACTCCACTCTTTCCCGTAACTTGTTGTCTCTCGTTTTCCAACATCAGAACCGTTTGCGCCATGCCTGGGCCCCCATGTGACCCCTGACCCCACTTCCTGTCTTGTGGAGGAGCTTGTTTCCCGTTTGCAGAACTAGGCCTGCTCAGGACTGGTGCGCTCTCTCTCTCTTTCTTTGTCACATGCTCCCTTCCTTTATCATTGTAGAAGACTTCTCTCAACACATTGCAGCACAAACAGGAGCTTTAAGCAGCCAGCTTTCCTTATTCTCTCTCCTAAAGCCAGCCTAAGAGCTGGGGTATTATTTTAAGGCAAGACCTTACAAGTAAAAATGATGATTTTTGGACAAATTACATCTATAACATGTCTACTCTCAACAGTTCTCTCTCGTATACATTATACATATATACACACACATATAAATATATAAATATATGAAAAGACAAGTTATGTGTTATTAGGATACACATGTCAATTTCCTTTGAGTGGAAACACATGAAATCACCTCATATTTTAAAAAATACTTTTCCTTAAAATCTACGCTTTTTTCTATATTCAGAACCAAAAATCTCAGTTCTAGTTAGATGAATTTTACACATGTATTCTCATCCAAAACTAGTACATTTTAGTAATTTCCCAAAATGTTGATAATTGCTGAATTTGCGATAGGTTGTATACTGAAAAATGGCCAAAAAAAAGAGAGAAAAATTATGACAGTGCTTGTTTTCTTGACCTAAACAAACTGTTCTGTTAAACTCTCTCTCTGAAAAGTGTGTTCAAATGACCATTTGATTTCTAACAACATCCAACAAAGACTAGATTTTTTTGGATTTATGTATGCACATTTAATTAGATGAAGCTTTATTTGCATAAATAAATGCGTATTTTAAGAAAAAGTTACAATACCTAAAATTTGTAAGAATATCAGAATATCAGCAACTGGCGAAGATCAATTGTGATATCATATTGTTTTCAAAAACTGCCCTCTTCAACTGTAATGTCTTGCCTTAAAGAAGAACCACAACTACCTCATATGGGAACCAGATTCTGGTTCCTCAGAAAGTAAGATGAATACCACACCCTTGTGCATGTTTGTGGTGGTCACCAATGAACTAGAGGTTTTTGCATTTTGCAAAGAAAATCGTGAGGAGGACTACATCAAGTGGCGGAGTGAATCTTGGAGGAGATGTATTAGGGAGGCATATATAAGCCAAGGAACCACACATGGCCTTGAGATGCAAGACAGCCTACTACGTGTATACACCCAAAGGTTGTGCGACTGACTATAAGAAGTCAGCTGACCAGAACTATAATGCTAGTCCAGCTTTTACATACTTGCACATCATACTCCACCCTCTGGTTCCCAGAGGAACAAGCAGGGAGTCCTGAAAAGCTGCCAAGTCATGATTCCTGAGCCAAGGACCAAGACCAGGACAATGAGGGTTAAGGCGTGGGGGCATGAGCCAGAGAGCCCCTGTGGAAACAAAAGCATAAAATCCGAAACTCCAGAGCTGAGGGAGGGGTGTAGGGAACCTCACTGTGGCCAAGAACTATTAATATTCCTTGACAAGAGCATCAAGATGTGGAACAGATCACACGCTGCGCACCGGGTGCGGGGCAGTTTTTCCTGCGATTTCTCATTACGTGACGGATTTGAGCACAACCTTTCTTTAAGGAATAAGACTTGACACTGTTTGGCGGAGATACGCGGAGATGTGATTCGTTGAATTTATTTGGCTTTTGGAAGGCATGGTGAAACAGGTCAAACTGAGCAGGGAGACCAAAGCTGTCAACAAGCCTAACTGAAAAGCTGATCTCATTAGGCAAGTTGGACAGTTCTCTGCATGATATGTCCTGCATGAGCGTCCTCTGGCTGGACACACACACCAAGAAACCATGCAAGGTTCTCAATGGGATGCCAAGACAGCAGAGAAGGTTATGACCAGATTTACCTTAACAATTCATGAGAGCTGGTGTGCTGATCTCACTGGGCTCTAAAGCAAAGGGAGGAAGTATAAATAAATGTGCATGTGCACACACCCGGACATCGCCTCCCATTCCACTTCATATCTGAAGTTATATTTCTGCACCACCTGAGCAGCAAAGCCACGTCCTTTTGGCTTTGGCCTCCACTTTCAGTTTCCCAGAGGAATTTGTAGGGGTCCTGGAAAGCTTCCGTGTCACACTGAGTCTGGAGCCGAGAATCAAGACCAGGACAATGGGAATGGAGTTCCAGGGACGTGAGCTTGGAGACCCCCTGTGGAAACAAAACTATAAACTCTGAAACTCCAGAGCCAAGGGAGGGTCAGACAGAACCTTGCTGCATGCAGAAACAATTAATATTCCTTGACAAGAGTGGCGTAATACAGATCACAGCTGCATGGGGACAGTATTTGTCTGACTCAAGCTCGAGGGAAAAGAGCCCTGATACTGTAAATCACTGTTCCATTCAGTGGTAAACCACAGAGTCAGCTCAGGTTTCAGAGTTATTCATTGAGATCACACTACAAAACTGTAAACAAACAATCTCATTTGGGAAGTTGGACATTCTGTTTCCAAGTTTGCTCAACCGCGACCTTGGCCTAAGCTGCCATAACACTTTTTATCACTATGTGTATCCTAAACCGTAGGTCAGTATTAAAATAAAAAAACTGAAACATTATGGACACAACAGTATGGATAACTTTTTTCCTCAATGTTTTCATGATTTACATGATTTATTTCTCTTTGGAACTTCAGACTCTGTGATTCTCACAAATCATACTTGATCATCAGGAAGACAGAAGAGGGTGCTTTTATTTTGGTTACTTTGTAGTTGGTCCAGGAGGCAGGTTTTTGTGTGTAGGGGACACAATTACTTCTCAGATAGGGTCCACACCAACTCACAGTGCACAGAGAGTTGCACAGTGAAGACATAATCTGGGCCTGAGATGGTTCATGCAACACACACACACAAATACCAGTGTCTATTAGTCATAAATTAAACACTGGAATTTATAAGCCATTTGGTGTTCATGGTGCCCCGAACCAAAGGCCAAGTTCTCAAAAGCCAAACCTCACAATGAGCAAGCGAGAGCATATTCTTATGCTAATCCCAGTAATTGTTCAGGTTCTTCTTCCCTGAGCTGGTAGGAGATGATTTAGGGTGACAGTGTTGCTTTAAGAGCTGCCTGTAGGGGGTGGAGGGGGATGTCGTAGATCACTGCTCTCATTAATCAATTAACACGACCCCCTTCCAGCCACCTGTCTAACAGCATCGCTTAGCACAACATTCCAAAGCTTGACGATGAATCTAGATAATGCCAGGGCATTAATCGTCCTTGCAAGCATACCCTCTTTTCTTTTCTTAGCAGAAAATATAAAATGCAGAAAAGTAGTAGTAATGTTTCCAGTTGAAAATTTATGTTGTTGAAAAATAAGTAACCTATCTTTTTACAAAAGATGGAAATAAATGTCTTCTTGGGCAATGCTGGCCAAAAAAACATTGGGGGGAAAACCCCCTAAGATTAGGAATGCACCAAAAGTGAATTCAATGCCAAAAAATAACTTACAAGAAAAAAACATTTTTTACTCTTTGTCACAAAAGTAACAAAGTCTCACACGTTACAACTCATTTCAGCTGTAAGAATTAGAAGTAGTGGTTAATTTAAGCTGTTATGCACGGCTCATTTCTGTCGCCTTCAGATAGTACCAGTGACTCGTTCTGTGTTGCCAGATTGAGCAAGATTCCCTGCAGTAAGGCTGTTTTCAACGAACTTGACATGACAAACATTTCCGTTGGGCTTATAAATATAATTTTTCAGTTACAGGGGTCGATTTAAACTGTAATTTTGGGGCTGGAAACAAAATAAAAAGTTACTCTAAACTAGCTTGATTTTTTACATTGCATTCCCTGCACTATATTCTGCTACATCACATATTCTGCCACTATCTGATCCATTTTATGGATAGTGGTTAAAGAAGCAAATTCCATATTCACATTATTTATTTTATTATCTTTGTCAATTAAATTTCTGTCAAAAGCCAAATACATTTTTTATTCAGTGGTACTAAAAAAAGTAAACTGATAAAGCACAAAAATACAGCTTTTCAGTTTTCTGAATTTTAGTGTCAGCCAAGAATCATTCATGTTGGATCATTATTTATTATCCCACACTTTTTAGCTATAGAAATGCTGACCATGATGGAAAGAACAGTGCTGATGCCCAGACAGAGAGAGAGAGAGAGAGAGAGAGAGAGAGAGAGAGAGAGAGAAACAGACAGATGAGGTTCACGCCTCAGCATGATGTTGGCTAAGCATCAGGCAATGAGCTCGAGAAACCTCTGATGAGCTGACAATGCTGACATTGAAGGAATCCTCAAGGAATCCTATAGCAGATCACATCTGGAGTGAGAAAAACAGAGACTCGAGCAAGGAGAAAAAAGTCTCTTTAATATTTCATGATTTGATGTGTTCAGGGGTGAAAAGAATGAGTCTCAAATCTGACTCTGGCCAGATCAAATGTCCAGAAATAGTTAAACAAGTGGCTGTGAGCGATGTCAAGATATTTTCATGTGAATTACCCTCCTGACGAGACCCTCACAGCCAGACAGTCTCTTTTCAACAACCCCCCATTCTCTCTGAATAATAGTGCACTCTCCAGAAAAACCACACTTCAGCCTTTGTGTAATTCAAAACCATTCTTTGAAATTGGCTGAAACGGGGTGCGATCCTCAAACACCCAGTGAGCAGACATGGAGACAGCAGATTTTTAATAAGGAAAGGCTCCAGGCTTCAAGACTTTAGGCTTTAGGCTTCAAGTCCCAGGGAATGGTCAGTGGGTCTGAAAGAGAGATCCAAGTTTACAGTGTAGGAAGTTTAGGATAACTTAAGGGAGTGACGTATACTGCAGCTGTTGAGGAGCTGCAGTCTCATTTCCACCTGCAAGACGACTCGCCAAGAGGCCACGGTGCCCTCAATACTGTGGTCTTTACTTTCAGAACTGACTACACAACAAACAGCTGCAGACTCCGGATTCCCGCTTGCTGCCACAGCTGCGAATATGTTGCAATGCAACGCAACCTTTTGCAATTTCAGAAGCCTTATTTTAGGGATCATTAGAGTTTCTCCAATTACACAAAAGAGCTTAAGAGGTCTTGAGAACAACAGCTTTGGCAATCAGTGAACAACTCCCATTTCTTCAACAAGTAACCTCCTCCCAAACAGAGTTTTGTACAATTGAAAGAAAACTCCACCGCTGTATCAGAAAACCCTTGGAGAATTCTTGCCCATACATACAACATTCCCAGCAATGGATTGTGTAAACTTCCGTCAAGAATAGAGGCCACGCTTCTGTGCGCTACAAGTATTTTTCTTTACGAGAGAGAACTTGCAATCATTGTGAAATGCCTTAAGATGTCAGCAGGGAGGGAAAAAAATGGAAAAGAAAAAGCAGTTCTGATGATGGCATTCTTGCTGTCCTCTGCTGTTTCTCGTCCAGCTAAAGTTATCTCTCCTGTGAGAAACTTAAACTGTGCAGCACTCATGGGTCATGGGTCAGAACAAACAAAGCAATGCAAACCCAGCAGAGACATTTAATTTAAAAAAGAATTTGCCTTGTGAGTATGAAACCCATAACGTGGAGTCGAGAGAGCCAAACACGGATCCAAGCCAAACGCAAAAAACAAGTACATTTGCATAACTCTTTGTTACTACAGGAAGTGAAGATATGAGGCATCTGGGGCCAAAAGCAAACAAAAAGCACTTTCTTATTTCTGCAAGCCTACACCATGATACCATCAGGAATTTGAATATCTCACACTGTTGTGTCATGCTGACTAATCTAAGATCGAATTCTCGACTGAATTTTGCTCGGTGAGGAAACAGATCTAACATGTACCTGTTAACGACAGCCTGAAATCAAAACTGTCCTAGCTTGATTAAGCATGATTCATTTGTACTAATGATGTAAGAAATGATACCCAGTATCTGTAACACATCGGATATCGGATCCCAAATACAGGCAAAGAATAGCAATGGTTTTGGAAAAGAAATTTATTTTTGGAACTGGAAATATCCCAGAGACTGGGCTGTTTTTTTGTGTTAGGATTGATTTTACTACAGCTATATTTTATTATATTTAAAAAGTGATTTTTGTGTGAAAGACTCTGAAGTGCTTCAGTAAAAAAAAAAGCATCTTATAGCTTAGTACAGTAGACATCTGTATAGGCTGGTCCTCAAGGTTTCTCTACTTACAATGACAACATTTTTCTGCTGTTGCAGAAAAACATATAATATGATGTAATATATAATATACAGTCACGTTTCAGCTACCCCTCCCGCAGTCACGTTTCACCTCCCCCTCCCCCAGTCACGTTTCACCTCCCCCTCCCCTACACCCAGTCACATTTCACCTACCCCTCCCCAGTCACGTTTCACCTCCCCCTCCCCCAGTCACGTTTCAGCTACCCCTCCCCTACACCCAGTCACGTTTCACCTCCCCCTCCCCAGTCACGTTTCACCTCCCCCAGTCACGTTTCACCTACCCCTCCCCCACACCCAGTCACATTTCACCTCCCCCACACCCAGTCACGTTTCACCTCCCCCACGCCCAGTCACGTTTCACTTCCCCCTCCCCAGTCACGTTTCACCTACCCCTCCCCCACACCCAGTCACGTTTCACCTCCCCCACACCCAGTCACATTTCACCTCCCCCTCCCCCAGTCACGTTTCACCTACCCCTCCCCCACACCCAGTCACGTTTCACCTCCCCCTCCCTCAGTCACGTTTCACCTACCCCCCCCACACAGTCACGTTTCACCTCCCCCTCCCCCACACCCAGTCATGTTTCACCTCCCCCTACCCAGTCACGTTTCACCTCCCCTTCACCCACACCCAATCACGTTTCACCTACCCCTCCCATACACCCAGTCACGTTTCACCTCCCCCTCCCCCACACCCAGTCACATTTCACCTACCCCTCCCTCACACCCAGTCACATTTCACCTACCCCTCCCCCACACCCAGTCACGTTTCACCTCCCCCTCCCCCACACCCAGTCACGTTTCACCTCCCCCACACGCAGTCACGTTTCACCTACCCCTCCTGCAAACCCAGTCACGTTTTATCTTCCCCTCCCCCACACCCAGTCACGTTTCACCTCCCCATCCCCCATACCCAGTCACGTTTCACCTACCCCTCCCCTACACCCAGTCACGTATCACCTCATGCACACCCAGTCATGTTTCATGTCCCCCTCCCCTACATCCAGTCATGTCATGTTTCTCCTCCCCCATTCAGTTAGTTGACACAGAAAAAAGGTCGACATTCACTCATTATTGTTTTTTTTTCTTTTTTTTAATTTTCCCATTATTTTCTACCTAATTTACCCATCAGGCAGCTCTCTCCTATAACACAACTGCTACCAACCAGGGACGGCGAGGGCTATGGGTGAGGCACATGAAGCCAGCCAACCACATCTTTTCAAACTGCTGCTCATGCAACGGCAGGGGCCGGCATAACACACTGAGGAAAGCGCTATCTACCCACTTCTGCATGCATGAGCTCACAGATGCTCCCACGATTGGCTAGTGTCACTGTGATTGATAAGGGAGAGTGAGTATGCCACCCCTCTCTCCCCTGAGAGCACATCCAATTTTGCTCTCTTGGGCTCCTGGCCACAGATGGCTGTGGCATCATCGGGATTTGAACTCACAGTCTCCCGATGACAGCGTGAATGCTTTTCTGGAGCCTGACACACCATTCTAGCGAGCTCGTTTGTTTGGAAAACGGCCACTTTTGCAACAGCAATCAAATCCCTGCCCATCTGAACAGTCCATTTCACTGAGAAATATGTACCAGAATAAAAATGTTCAAATTTATGTTTCACGTTGTCTTTTAAACAGCCAGCTGCTGGTGAAGAAACATTGTAATCAATCGCACAGTGACAAATTGAAGTGGCCTTTAAGAAGGCATCACCGAACCCCCCATCCCATCCCTACAGGTTTTACAGCTGTGTGGCAAGACTGGGATCAAAGGTCAAACCCAGTGACATTTTCAGGGCCAAAGGGTGATGAGCAACATTTATCACAACTAAGGCATTCTCTGCAAATAAATTGCCCTGGCAACCAGCTGAAAGACCTTCAGCATTGCTATCTTGTCAACCTTGGATACTAATGAAGACCTACTATTGGTGGTGCTTTATATACTGTGTGTGTGTGTGTGTGTGTGTGTGTGTAGCATTGAGAAGCCAACAAGCCGAGCTGGCACCATCCACTTTAGCGCTTGCTGAAGAGTTACGTCAGGGTGGGAGGATTTTCTTTTTCTCTTTCTCTCTCTTTTTTTATTTTTAACGATCACAGGCTGGACTGAATCAGCTCCAGATGCTGGCGCACAATCAGACTACTGGCACGTCACGCATCTTTAAAAGCTGTTAAAATTACATTAAGCACACAATGGAATGGGCCAAAATAAAGAGGGGAGGAAAAAGAGCTGGAAGCCATATACCCTGTATGAGGTATGTTTACCGCAAATCCAAATCGACTGATTCCAAAATTCTGGCCACTGGGCAGTGACGGCTCACAGAACAAAGGTCGTTTGTGCACAAGTTACAGAAGAGGCGAATTACAACACAAGTCTTCAGTGATGGCTGAAGGACATGTTCTGGGCACGTATGCACCGTTCCCCACCCACCCAATACCAGCTGTTTATAGTACAGTGGAGATGAATCTTGGTGGAATTAAGCACATTTTACTTATATTACAGTGCTCTTGAATCCTGATCGGTCAGAAAGTGTTGATTAATTTGCTATAACAGCAGCTCTGGCAATAGTGCAGTTTTTTTTCTTACTAACTTCAAGAGAGAGAAAAAAAATAGGGTGGTGTGATGGTGTGAAGTGGCTGACTCAATTAAGAAACGCGTTCATTGATAAGATGAAGACTGTGCAAGTTTGCCAGAAATTGTCATTCGGGGAGAATTGTGACAGAGGGGACGACTTTCAGGGAAGGTGAGGGGAAAGAGCATGGTGTAGGTTTTGTCAATTTTTTGGGTGCAGAGGTACAAGAAATGGAGGGCATGCAAAACAGAAGAATCTGAGAACAAAACAAATGCAGTGCACAATGGGCCTTTTTCACTTTGCTTTCGTAACTCTCCCACTTTCAACCAGCCACAAATGTTCTGTCAGAGGAAGCCATAAACCAAAACCGGCGCAGCTCTGACAATTTCACAAAAAAAGGTTTCAGTGTTTTCCCCAATGGATTCTTCCACATGATGGATTCAAGCATTGTGAAAGACTCGTTAATGGGTGATTTGTTAACACTGATCTCTGAGTCCTTGCACTAGTTGCCATCGGTTTGCCATTTGGATGTGCAACTCCTTCCATTGGGACGTGAAGTTAATGGGATTTTAAAAATGAAAGGAGGCTTTGAAGAATAAATTTTTGAAGGGGGTCCACACAAGGAATGCAACAGACAGATAGCAAGATAAAATAAATGAACGTGTGATGGCGGGAGGCCTGCCTCGGGATACATTTTCACCAAGGAGAGCTCGACTCCTGGGAATACAGGATCTTGCTGATCTAATTGATCAGTGGTGTGTTAGGCCACCTATGGCAAGATGACACAATGTTCTCTGATACTCGAATGGAAATGCTGACTTTTATAACATTTATGAATTACACAATCCCTCAAGTTGCCAAAGCTCAACCTTTCACAAGTTTCCATCTTTTTGTGAATATTGTTCTTTTTAAAAAAAAAAAAAAAAAAAATCCTGCCACTGACTAAAAAAACTTAGCTTTCAAGCTCAGACAAGTTGTGACCTTATTCACTTTATCCAAAGAAAATATTTCCCTTAATATACAGTAACACTGTATGGAGTAAAATACACGTGTCACCTAAGGTTAAAAATAAAGCACGAGCATCGGATCATACACAGCAAACAAAAACCCACAAAAGTGTTACCTCTGGGCCAGAGTCAGCATATTTAATGCACACGAGGGCCCAAACAACACACAAGGGACATTCACTACGCTCGGACCTGAGGAAAATGTGGCTCCTCAAGAGGAAAATGAGGCCATTTTTAACTCCCTAGCTCTTGGCTATAATGGCTGTGGTCAATGGAGTGTGTGGGGCTGCTGTTCGTGCACAGGCGATACGGAAGCGCGGGTTCATAAATTACAAAACATTGCGGGGACGAGGTCTAATCACCTCTGCGCTGTCACCTAGCAGAAGGGGGAGCTGGTTTAATTTACGCCGCCACATCCGTCACTGCTCAGACTAATTTCATTCACACCAGCTCTCAGTCTGTGGGAGAGCTTCAGTGCTACGTTTCTGTGGCTCACCGCTATTTAGGGTTTGGTTTTTTTTGTTTCCCCTAAGGGCTGAGGTATCTCATTAATGGACTCTTTGGTACCTCCTACAGAGAGTCAGAGGGGAATGTACGAAACAGTTGCTGCAGCGTGCGTCCAACAAGGATACAAAGAGTGTTTTGGGATTGTGGGATGAACTAGCAATATGCAAAAGCAGTTAAACTATGTGGGCAATTACAGCCAAAGATGGAATCTCCAGACCGGTTGGTCCATAGCCAAACAGCCTTGTGCTGTGATTTTGCAGCCTTTAGGTGGAAACACTAAACAAAATTCTTCAAAAAATATCTTTAACCGGATCAGACTAACTGGCTCCTTGAGAAAGGCCACAACAGAAAATCTTGGGAAATCTCTCATAATTAAATATGTTCAGGGCACAACCCCCAGCCCCGGAGGTGCAAGAGATAACCACTAAGTCAATGATTACAATTTTTTTAAATTAAAGAAGAATATGTCATACTTTATCTGTTTATAGTTACATTTAATTTTGTGGAACATCTGCCAAACAAGTTCTTATCACTTATGTTATAGCAGCTATATATAAAGTCTCACAAACCTCTCTTTTCTTTTATTCACCGCTTGTCATGTTACCGAGAAACTCTTCTGTCCTGAAGACGTCAGAAAATTTAAAGTTGAAGATTTACCTCTGACTGTTACAAAGCGCTAACACTGGAGACTCCTTCCATAAATGTTAAATAAACGTCTCCTCACAGAAAACACTGTATCAACGATCCATTTATGTGGCGCTACTGCCACATAAGTCCCTGTGAAGAGCAAGCAAGTTAATATAAACCTGTGATTTGCAGCTGCACTACTGTCAGAGCTGCCGTTATAGATAATTTATCAACACCTCCTGACCAATCCGAAACCATAATTCAACGGCGATGCTTATACCTAAATTCAATACCAAATTAACCCCACGTTGCCATGGAAACGGCAAATACTATACACTCCTACATCAGCAATACTCATTTTCATACATGGAAAACATGTGTTCTTTGGATAGTTAAGGGTGTGTTGTAGGGTTCTGCACAGAACCTTTAATTGTTCTTCCTCCAGATGGACACGCGAAAACCTCTTAACCCTATTATTCATTGCTGTTACATCTGTAATAATATCTGTAAGGAAATGTGGATGGTTTTAATAAGGCATCAGTAAGCTTATGTTGTATGTTGTACTTTACTTTGAAAATGCTACAGTATCCTCGGCAGTGATATTGGACTTTAAATGTGGTGTTTGGAGTTCTGGTACTGAGCTTGTTTTTGGGCTACTCTTATTGGCCAGATCTGGCAACCCTTCCTGTAATTTCATGAGGCAGCAGTTTCAGGATCATACACTTGTCTCATGTGCCTCTGTATAAGTGATTTCATTTGTGTCTCTTTACACTTAGTGTGTGCACTACTACATCAACAAGGTAGGAGGTTCCAGTAAAGTTGTGTAATGTGTGCAGTTTTGGAAGTGTATGCAAGTTGTGAAAGTTTAGTGAGGACATTTGGCCAAAGAACTGCACTTTGCAACAACGTAGCTTTCTATGGTAGCCTGCTGTTTTACTTATAGAGCCTCTCCACAGGACAGTACGGTAGTGTATGGCTAATAATCCTAATCCAGAACTATCTGTATCCTAATCTAGTCCCTGTGTCTGTTTCCCATCACAAGTAGAGAGGAGTTTCTCTGGAGGTGGAGACGTTTGTTCTGAATGAAGCCAAGGGTGGCAATAATTTTATCCAAAAAAAAAAAGGGGGGGGGGGGGGTGCCTCTTGGTACATTTTGTAACGTTCTATAGATGTCTATAGAAATACACCCCAGTAATCCTTTACTATTCTTAACTCCTCTATCCATATAAAACATCTCCACACACTCACTGTGAGAGCAAACCCATCTGATGTTCTGACTCCACACACTGCACACACACAAAGACAAAATGAAGATAAAACACAATGGAACTCAAGCAGCCCTCGAGGCGAGGAGCACTTCCAGCAAATTAGCGACAAATTGAGAGGGAGAAAAGGAGGAGAAAGAGAATCCTGGCTGAAGTGGAGGGAGAGGATAATAAGATAGAGAATGGTGTTGGGAAGGGGGGGGGGTGTTGTGAATCAGATTTTCTATGCCAATGTGCTTAAGATCGCCCTTTCAAAGGAACAGATCATCAGTCAAAACTAATGGTGCTGTCCTGCAGGGGAAAGCAACAGCCCAATGGAGGCCATTTATTAAAGGGGAGGGGGCTTGGATAAGATAGGTACTGTACTTACAGGTCCAAACATCTACCCAAGCCTCTAATCCTTCCAATCTGTACATACACACTCCAATCCCAGTCCTAGATAACACCAGCACAGGGGCAGATAAATACATTTAGGTCTGATCGTTACTGGCGAATATAAACAAACGGATTTCCGAGGTGGCCGAGCCTGTCTCAATTAATCTGCAGCTCAAACTCCCAGGCCTGAGCAGGACCAAGAGCAAAAGAGAAAGAGAGAGAGAGAGAGAGACAGACAGAGAGAGATAGGAAGAAATGCTGCTACACTGATACACAATAAAATAAAAGCCTCTTTCACTACAAAAGGTCACCAGGTTCAGTTACAGTCCAGTATGATTAACTCCAGGGTGGAAAACAGGCGCTTTTTATAGCCATGCACTCCTGATATGTGTAATGATACTGTAGTGTAACAGGGACGAATTACAAAACCACGTCAGCACTTTCACAACAAATAAAAGGCCGAACAGCTTGTTCCAGTTGGGATGCTGATAGCGGGCAAAGGACATGAAGCCAAGAGCTGCAATGCTCCATCATTATTATTATGATTATGGCCTATTTCTTCCCAACTACACATATGGGCTTTTCTTTTTCAATTTGACCAGCAATGTAGAAGCTTTACGGGTTATTTCCTGAACTCCTCTTACCAAAAAGAAGCCTGAACTAGTGGCATCTGTTTTCTGCAGAGGACTTACTTTCTCCCAGTTTCTCTTCAGTTAATGTTAACACAGCACCGGAAGAATTCCCACCAGCACGTCTTGCCCCCGTTCGGCTTGTTGTCGAATCTGTGGCCGCTTCTTTCCCACAGATAAAGCCGAGTATCATGCTGTTGGACCGGGAAGTACCTGAAGAAGCCACTTGGCAGCTGAGACCTCTTTTACTGTAAGCGCCTGTGATAGTACTTCGCCAAATGTGTTGCAGAAAACGGCGCGCCCCCTTTAAGAGGCTGAAACGAGGCAGCTGAGTTATCCTATCTCTCTGACCTAGTTGCTCTCGCTCCCTCTCATCTCTCCATTCTTCATCTCGCTGGGATCTGTGCTGTCTGACACGTGAAAACTTTAATACCATCAAAGACGCAAGGAGAAATAGCCGAAAAGACGGGTGGGTTGGGGGGATATAAAAAGAAAAGCCTTCATCCCTTGTGATAGAGTCAAGTCCTGGTGTGGACTCACTAATGGCAGAAGAGCATCAGCATTCACAGAGCTTCCGCACTTGTCTCTCAGCACATCATAGGGGTTTAACTTCCCAATCCTGCCTTTCATTCACAATCTCTCTGCACTTTTCAGGCCTTTCCCACACTCCCCCTCTCCCCCCAGAGACGCTTCAGGGTGAATCACATGTTCCTGCGGCTAAACCAAACTGCCGCAACCTCGCTGTCCTGTGACCGCTGCATTAGCCACAATGTTCACTCGGAGAAACCTCCTCAGCTGCTGTGCTTGTCTCGAGGAATACAAGATGGATTACACCAACAATAAGTATTGCTCGAAGCTGTCCACGTGCAACCCACTTATCAAGCATCTACTAATGGCTCATAATTTCTGTGATAACCATCTCAGAAAACAAATTATGTTGTGCAAATTATGCAAAATAATGGCTTATGTATTTCCAGAATCTACTTCAAACTCCTCTGTGAAACTATTAGCAATGCAGCTGTAACTCTGCTAGATACTAAAAAGCGCATCTGGCTCAGGGTTCTTGAAGTTTCGCGGTGTGCTTGTGATGATATGGTTTATGGTGTCTACGTGTCTTTGTAAACGAGACAAAAAGATAAACACTGCTGATAAAGGCCTGTTGTATATATCCGCTCCTCGATATGTTGAATTTACAATGTATGCACAAGGTCTTTCAGATAAAATATGGGATTATTAAGATGAAATGCTCATGAATATCTTGAAAGACTCCTATCAATGTCATTTAACCAGGAATCAAATATAATTCTCTACTTTTTTACAACCACACTGATTGTTGGGAATAACGACAACCCATTATGAAACAAAGACTAAACTTTCTGATCACTTCTCCAAGTAGGACAACGGAAGTTCTTCTTGGCAAATGAGGTTTTACGCCTCTGCATGCCACGGCTCGATTCCTCAGCCCTAATTTGTCCATGTGGTTTGAGCTAATCTCTTCGCCTCGCTTGGTCTGACCACATCAACACAAGGCCTGAACAAGTGGGAGGCTCCTGGCAGCTGTGTACCAGTCCAATAGCAGGGCACATGGCTGAGTTCTCTCCAAAAACAGAGACTGCTTGCTTCCGAGCCAGACAGCCTCCAGAAACAGATTCCACAGTCTGATTCCAGATCTAATGCAATCTAAAAACAGTGTGTACTTCCAGAATCTGTTCCTGGAGCTAATATTTTGGAGAAACAATGCCTGATTTCTTCATTGCCAATATCTCAGCCTTCCAGAGATAATGTTCTCCTAAAACAGAACCTGTCTCCAGAGCTAATGGTCTCCAGAAACAGAACCTGTCTCCAGAGATAATGGTCTCCAGAAACAGAACCTATCTCCAGAGTTAACACTTTCCAGGAACAGAGCCTGCTTTAATTGGAGCCAAACAGATGGTCTTTTTGCAGAGGTGAATATCCAGATAATGCTTAAAATGAACAACTTATATAAATGCAGCCTGTTCTCAAAGCTTAACAGCTTCTAGAAATAAAGCTATGACCCCAACAAACAGAGCCTGTTTCCATAAATAATGTCTTCCAGAAACAGACTCTGTTTCCTTCAATGCCAAAGACCCTTCAAAATCAAAGCCTGCTGGCTGAGCATGTTCTCCAGAACCTGCTATCTTTAGAGCACGTTTCCAAAAATAACATCCTCTAGAAACAGAATGTACTTCCTTTAGAGATGAACAACGTCCAGATAAAGGACTAATGGTCTCTATGATCAAAGCCTGCCCTCAGAGTTAATCTCAAGAAACAAACCTGCTTCCAGAGCTAATTCTGTCCAGAGCCTGCTTTCCTCTGAAGTGAGTCTTCCTGAAACCTACTTCCAGAGTAAAACTGGTTTAAGAAACAGCATCTAACTCTAGAGTTAACGATCTCCAAAAACAGAACCTGGATTCTTCAGAAATGCTTGTCTTCACGCTTGCTCCAAATGAGCAAAAGGGCCTCGAGAAACAGCACCTGACTTAGACCCAAACAACCTGCAGATACAAACCCCGCTTCCAGAGCTGCCATTGTCCAGAACCAAGGCTGGCTTTCTTCAGTTGTATGTCCTTCAGAAAGAGAGCCTGTTTTCTTCAGAGACAAAAAAAAGCTATGTCTGGTTCCTACAGAGCCTAAACAACTTCTGGGAACTGCTTCCAGAGACAACAGCCTCTGGAAACAGAGCCTTAATTTCCTTGTTGATCTGAAGTATAAGAGAAAAAGTCAAGAGAATAGTCAGGATTTTCAACAACCATTTGAAGAGTCCAGTCATCTTTACTAATTGGAAATGACCATCACGCTGAGCTGTAACTAAGAGTGGAACTCTAACTCTATAGAGGATAGAGTGATCCTTTGAGACCCAGGATGTTGAGGTTTTTCAGGGAGACATCAGTAAGTTTTGCTGCAAAAGATGTGTATAGGCTGCAAAAAAAAAAAAGTATAAGACAAGGAACAATTCATGCACACAACCAATCCACAAATCCCTAACTGGTTTAACTTGTGCTTTAAATGTAGATCTGACAGTTTGACACCATCAGGACCCAGTACGGTGACACAGCACTATGCTAAGCCCTGCAACAATAGCACCATTGTCACAATCACAATCCACTGCATTGTAGGTTTTTTTTTTGTACACTCCACATTGACACACTCCGGTCCTCTACAAAACACTCTGAAAACGTCCAGTCCTCTTGCCGTCCTCTCCCAAAAAACATTCTGTTCCAAGGACCATGTGGGGAAAAATAAGTTAAATAAACCATCAGAAAGTCAGCGGCTGAAAAAGAAATACATAATTTTTGCCAGGAGATGTTGAGTCACTATCACGTTTTTTTTTTTTTTTTGCTTTTGCTTTTTCCATTCTGTGTTCTGGCGTTCATCTTATAAGGAAGTGGAGAGAGGGAAAAGGGTTTTTTTCTGGTGGAACTGGTGTGTCAGAAGAATTGATTGAGGTAGAACAGCGTAACATGAAAACACTTGTAAGAGTAAACAGTGATTAAGCGTGCTGTAATTGCGTAAATTACTATTTATAATATCAGTGCTGGACTGTGATTGGTCAGAAGCTGTTGATTCATTTTCTATAACAGCAGCTCTGACAGTAGCGCACGTTTTTATTAATGCGCGCGTTTAATATGTTATCGTTTCTGTAGTAACAGCTCATTCACAGTGACTTGTATGGCAGACGCTCCACATAAACGAATTACATAAAGTATGTAACCGCCGATATGGTGAAGAAATCTATTTAAAATGTATGGAAGGAGTCTCCAGTGTTAACGCTTTGTATCAGTTAGCAGTAACGCTGTACCTTTTCTGACATCTTCAGGACAGAGGAGTTTACGCTTTGCAGTTCCACCACACCACCCTGTCATTAGTTTTTTTCCTGTACAAGCACACCATGGAGTATAACATAACTCCATACTACCCTTATTACGAGTTTAGTTAAAAACTTAACTACGATGCCGTGATGGTACCTACGTTCCAAGAGCATAATGTTAGCACAGTGACAGCATACTCTGTTACTAAACTGGTAGCTAAAGTGTAATTTCCGTGTTGAGCCATTACTGCCCTAAAGGCAGGTAGTACTTACTCAGGTATCAGTATGTCATAGCTCTTACCAAAACGACACTGCAATTTGTTACCAAACTGACAGGTTCATTCATTCTTTCATGCTAATGATGGTCTATTATCACTTTGGTTAACGGTTTACCCACAATACTGTGCTGATAGTGGTGCAAAATTAGTGAAATTAGCCCACGTTTCATTTCTAGCTAAAGAGAGTGATGCAGCGGCGCTTTAGTCCTTTAGTCCTCATTGAAACAGATCGTTCTGATACCTCCGTCAACGTCATTGCGCTGGTCATCTCGTAGCTCGCTAACTAGCCGAACCGCTTCATTGTCTCCGCTACAACGTACGCTGGATTTCTCATCAGCGTGATGCTGAACATCGCCGGAAAGTGGTGAGTGACAGAAGACGCTCTTGGGAGCTAACAGTGAAACCTTACGTTTGTTCATCATCGATGACATGATATCTTAACCATGCTCGCAATAACAATGTCCCCCTGTGACGTCAGAGCAACACACAACCCCTAACTTCTCACAGGCATAACGGGAAATGCATCAACATCCAGCACATCTGCAGCAGACTCATGAAACGCATCAGAGAGACTGCAGTCTGAACGTGTTGAATGTGGTCCAGGGAGCAGTTTAACTTTAAAGAACATGTCAGGAGGAGAAGCGATGCTGAGCAGGATGACAGCTCCATCAGACACAAGCCGGAAGTTTCGAGAAGAAGGAGGAGGAGGAGGAGGAGGAGGAGGAAAGAAAAACCTCATGAATACCTGTGAGCTGTAACCTGTTGGCTCCGCCCACCGGCGTCTCGCGACCGATCCAAGTTTCTCTCCGCGGCTCGGTTCTGACGCGGTGCGCTGTGAGGATGTTACTCCACGGTGTCGTGCCGCCGTTTCTCGTGCTCTGTGTGTGTGTGTGTAAAACCCTCCCCGTGCACAAGTGACCTCCAAATGGGAAACCGGAAAGCGGGCTCAGAAACAGCGCGCGCGTCCGACCGACTCGGACGGGGAGACGGGAAGCGGGAACGGAGCTCCGCGCGAGCCAAAGGAGGCGACAGCGGCCATTTGGAGTCACGTGCCTGCGTGTGCAAGTGTGTGTATGTCTGTGTGTGTGTTTTGTGAAACCCGACGCGCGCGAATGACCCCGCCCCCCTCCCCTCTCCGTTTCCTCTCGCGCAGCGCCGGTCCGTCTGGCGGGGGAGTGTCCCCGTTAACCCTTGTCTCAGTTTCTGAGGTTACATAATGACCTGATATCCAGCCCTGTTCCACTGGACTGCGGTTTTTACCCACGCGCTCTCCCGGTTCTCCCGGATTTCTCCCGAGAATCCCAACATGCATCAAGTTCCACAGCTGCAGCACCAGTGCAGCTGCTCCCAAGTGCCATCAAAATATCATCTGAAACTGCCTCATCTTTTATTTTGCCCCGAAAAGACGACACAGACGTAGGTCACGGCACCATGGGCTAGGGGCGTGGCTTATTAGATTGACAAGCTCTCATAACTAATCACCCTTCCCGAAAAAATCCTTGCAGAAAAATTTCATACTGTAGCTTACGTGCTTTATTACATGTTAGTAATATGTGCTTACCATAGGAAAAAAATTAAGTGTAAAAAACACACGAAACTAACTGCATCACGTGTAAAAAATAATAATAATTTAAAAAATCATAGGTGAAAAACAAATCTCGTAAAAATGAAAATAAAATCACGTAATAAATGAATCGTGGAGAAAAATCACATGAAAATAAAACAACCATATTTTAAAAAATCATGTGAAAAAGGAATTGTGAAAAAAAAATCACATGTAAATCGCGTGAAACAAATCCTGTTTTAAAAATCATACAATATCTGTGAAAAATATATAAAACTTAACGTCTACAAACCAAGTGTGCAAGTTTCGTACGTGATTCGTGATGATTCCTGTGACTCTTCTGTATCAGACACTTGGTAGTGAGGCAGCAGGAAAGATTAGCAGCGGAGGTTTTATCGGTTTAAATAAGACATTCCTTCACTACACAGCATCGGTAGGATAGACTCTGACGTCGTGTGATCGTATAATCCTCATAAACCTCCAGGAGTCGTTATAAATCCTAAACGAGGCAGCATTAGACTCTCTGACGTTTCGTTACACGATGCCGCGCCGAAGCCACCGAGGCTTTTAAGAACTGGAGAGAGAGAGACGTTTTAGCCTTAGCGTTAACATTAACGTTAGCATTAGCATTAAACCTATGTTGAGAAAAATTACTGAAATGATTTCTGGTTTCAGTGAATTCATGTTTTTGTGGTCAGTGATTTTTGTGCTTTTCCCTCATGGCTCCATCTCATAATTCATGTGTAAATTGTGCTAATGGTTTAACAGGTGACCTGTGACTGATTCTATGGCCCTTTAATGCTGTTTCTTACAGAGCCAGGAAACAGGAAGTCACTGTATAAACAGCATCTATGTATGTAAAGGAATGTGATTTCTTTTTCAAGATTTATTTATTTTTTTTTTACATATGTACAATGTGTTACAGTGGGTTACAATGTGTTGGTGTTTCAGTGTAGTTCAGTGTGTTACAGTGTGTTTCAGAGTGTTACAATGTGTTACAGTGTGTTTCAGTGGGTTACAGTGTGTTTCAGAGTGTTACAATGTGTTACAGTGTGGTTCAGTGGGTTACAGTGTGTTTCAGTGGGTTACAGTGTGTTTCAGAGTGTTACAATGTGTTACAGTGTAGTTCAGTGGGTTACAGTGTGTTACAGTGTGGTTCAGTGGGTTACAGTGTGTTACTGTGTGTTTCAGAGTGTTACAATGTGTTTCAGAGTGTTACAATGTGTTACAGTGTGTTACAGTGTGGTTCAGTGGGTTACAATGTGTTACAGTGTGGTTCAGTGGGTTACAGTGTAGTTCAGTGAGTTACAATGTGTTACTGTGTGTTTTAGAGTATTACAGTGGGTTATGTTGTGTTACCGTGTGGTTCAATGGGTTACAATGTGTTACAGTGGGTTACGTTGTTTTACTGTGGGTTTATTGTGGGTTACAGAGTGTTGTAGTGTGTTACAGTGGGTTGCAACATGTTTCAGGATGTTACAGTGTGTTTTCTTACACTATGATAGTGTGTTTCAGTGTGTTTTCTTACACTATGATAGTGTGTTTCAGTGTGTTACACTGTGATACGGTGTGATACATTGTGGCATTGTGTGTTACAGTGGGTTACAATGTATTATAATGGGTTACAACGTTTTTCAGAGCGTTTCAGTGGGTTACAATGTGTTAGAGTGTTACAGCGAGTTTCAGTGGGTTATAATGCGTTACAGCGGGTTTCAGTGAGTTACAATATGTTAGTGTGTTGTACAGTGTTTCCATGTTTTTCAGTGTGTTAATGCGTTAGTGTGGTACAGTGTTTCAACGTGTTAAAGTGTGTTTCCTTCAGTTACAGTGTGGTACTGTCTCAGTGTGTCTCAGCATATTACAGTGTTTCAGTGTATTTCATGTTTAGTGTGTTACAGTGTATTTCAGTATGTTACATTGTGTTTCGTTCAATTACAGTGTAGTACCATGTGTTTCAGCAGGTTACACTGCGTTTGCATGTGTTACAGTGTGTTTTAGTGTGCTTCGTTGGCTTTCAGCGTGTTACAGTGTGTTTCAGTGTGTTTTTGGATGAGCTCATGTTTTACTCGTTACTGCCTCGCTCCTCGGCCTATTTCAGGAGTAACTTTACACGGCGTGATCATGATGATACTCACAAGCTTCTCTTATTGCTATAACACCCCATATATCACAGCCAGAGATTAATAAACACACACACACACACACACACACACACACAGAGCCCTGCCGAGCAGTGGCCCACCCAACACAAACATTTTCGGTATCTTAGCTAACACGCTGGTGCTGAGTGGACAAATAAAGGATCAGAGCTGCGAGTGCATGCTGTCTGCCTGCCATCCAGCTTCAGTGACGATACTACCCACTTACCCGAATGGCCTTTCAGGAAAAAAAAAAAAAAAAAAGCTTCAGAAGGTGATTGCTCTTAACCCTTATGTTACAACAAAACATTCTCCAGTTTGGGATCAACTTGATCTTAAAAAACTACTGAAAGCGGAATAATGATTAAAAGGCTTTTTTCCCCCCAACATGGCGTGCTGAGCTCAGTTTTATAATGAATGTGAATAATTTGGTGTTGAGAAATGATAGATATGTTTACATAACATAGCTTGCAGCATCGCACAGCTCCAGGCGTTTGATCCTGTCTGTGCAGAGTTTCGCATGTTCTCCCTGTTCCTCCAGGGGTTCTCCAGGTTTCCTCACACTGTCCAAAAACATTCCGGTAGGTGGATTGGCTTATCAGGGTTCATCACCAAAATGACAGCCTAGGATATCAAAACAAAACAAAACGGAAAAAAAAAAAAGAATAACCATTGATATGGTATAGTTATGGTTAAGGGAAGGAGTCTCCAGTGTCAGTGCTTTGTAACAGTCAGGCAAATCTGTACCTTTCCCGACATCTCCTTCAGGATGGAGGAGGTTATAGTTTGCGGTTTCTCAGGTAAGCCAGAACATGAAGTTGTGAGTTGTGAATGTTTAATGTTTTGAAATGACCAATTATATATTTATAACCTGTAAATTTTTTGGTATTATTTAATAAACAAAAAAACGTTGTCACTGGCAAATTGCTGTTGCCGTGTAAGAGGAATAAAACCCATTGGGATGTGGTGAACAATGATCAACTTCGGGGTGGTAAAAGTAGCTCGTTCATTCCTTCACCTGTGATGAAGAGGATCCTTGAGGTTGGGAAAAGGCTTTTTACGCCTCCATTTCCATCAACATTGTGTTGTTTTTTTTTGCTAATAACTGAAGTGAAGCAGTGTGACAAGAATGACCTAGAAAGGCTCTAGAAAGGGTTTCAAGAGCCACAGAGAGCCGAGGGTTGCTTGTGTTCGGCGTTAAAAGAGCATGAAGTCCCAGAAGAGCCATCCCACACGCTTGAAACCAACCCTAGACACCACATCCCTCCTTCCCGAATACCCACAATGCCACGTGCCCCGCCTCTCTGCTTGAAAAGCGTGTATTTATTTAAATTTCTCGTCTGCCAAGTCCTCGTGGTGCATTATCTAATTCGACCACAGGCTGCCAGCACCACGGCATTGCAGTTGTGTTGGAGCAGCACGTAACAGCACGGGGTGTGTGTGTGTGTGTGTGTGTGTGTGTGTGGGGCATGGAAAACACACGTGCTAAGTGTATGTTTTGTTCCAATTTTGCTGTGCATGTTGCACTCGAGCCCAGATTTCCAGACATGGAGATCTTTATCAGTGTGGATAAAGGTTATGGAGGCTTATGACCTGAAAAAAAAAAAAAAATGCCTGTAAGGAAAAAAAAAAACGAGAGATAACATCACTCTTGACGCACACACACACACACACACACACCACCATCTTCCATCATCCAAAGCCAACCTCTAAGACAAAGAAACTTTAATACGCCTTAATTTTCTTCCACAGCTCCTCTCTCATACTTCAGTACTCGCATCAAAAAAAAAAAAAAAAAAAAAAAAGCAGGCTGATTTTTCAAAATCTTGACAGCCGAGCCCTTTCGCGGGATTTCGGCCATCCGAAAACATGTGGTAAGCCTTGTGGAATGTCTCGAATGACTCCCAGATGTGGGCTGCGGGATGGATTTAACCCTTTCCTCGCATTTCTATCACAGAGTCTGCTGTAAAAAGGAAAAAAAAAAAAAAGGCCTCCATCACTAATGCAGTCTAGTGCAGTCCATGTCATACCATTTTGCGTTTCCTCCATCTGCGTATCATGCGCTTTACAGATTTACTCTCGTGCTAATGATTTATTCTCCAGTCCATATGTGCCGGATCGGATTGTTTTGCCTCATTTTTCCAGGGCTTCGATGTTGTACGGTTATAACAACTGTATCAACCGCGCCTTGCCGATATGAGGAAAAAAAAAAAAAAAAGATTTCATTTTCAACATTTAGTCGATCTATGGCGAGGAGGAGGCGTCCTGTCTAAGCCTCGGCTTTGGAGACAGTAAATGAATAAGAGAGGATTGCTTGGTTGGAACACCCAGTGTGAACGCAGCCTCGTTTTAGACCAACACGTCTCTCAAATGTCTCCGTTTTCTCTAATAATTTGTCTTTTTTTTTTTTTAATATATAGTGTTCACCTCCTTGTGCTATGTTTGCTCTACACACTCTGCTATACGGCTGATCTTTTGTCGTCTCCGAGAGCTGGAGTGTGTGTTTTAGCTCGCCGCGCCTTCAGTCTACAGAAAACTCCACCACCTTCACAGTGAGCGCGGCAAAAAAACGTGACAATAACGTCTTTCAGATCCTTTCGCAAACAGATTATTTTCCAATAACAGCACAATCCTGAAGTGTTTGCATTCAGAGCTCTAAAATGATTGGCCGATGTTCGAAATTCTCACGCTATAAAAAAATATTACATCCTGGTTGAAAACACGTCTTTTAAATCGCGATTTTACCCAAGAAGCAGTTTTATGCGTAGATTTGAATTGCTCGGGTTGATTATAAATTATTTCCCCACTCTTAATTTCACATATTTTTTGAATATATGTTAATTTTAATATGGTGAATTTACTGTTTTAAATGGACTTTGCAGAACAGAATGTTGCATCAGTAAGGTGGTAGGCTATTTGGTACTTTTTTTTTTTTTATTAAAGATTCACAAACTGAAGAAACCTCTATGGTGCTACATTGGAATTTCTTTTTCTAAGTTTTTCATTTAACACATGGGTTAAAGAGTAAATGTGAAAGATCAGAGCTGACGGCTTAATCGTTTATCAGTGTCCAGCATGGCGACATCA
>CM074985.1:1598078-1605578 GCA_037576825.1 Pangasius krempfi | reverse complement strand
GGTGTGAAATTTCCTGTGACCTTTCAGATGAACCCTTTCACTGGAACTCGTGCCTAATGTTATGCTAAACGCTAGCGTGCAGCGACAGGCATCGTAAGCTCTAAATGTGTCATAAGCCGTCATGGTGAGCTGCGACACAAGGCACCTTATCTGACCTGACATTTCTCTCAAAGATGAACATTAATCATTTTAAGGTGCGGTTTTCACCGTGACCTACATTTTTGGCGGCAAAAAAAAAAAAAAAAAAAAAAAAAAAAAGGGAGGAAGATCCTCAGATGTATGAAATGATGTTAACACAAATTCACACGTCTCTAATTTTATACTCTTCCTCAGATTGAATTTTTCTTTTCTCTCTCGGCTAAGCGTGATCTGTGTTGGTTATGGGTAACTGTGTGTGTGTGTGTGTGTGTGTGTGTGAAAGTAATGGCACATTAATGGCGTTTCTGCAGGGTGCAGCGGCGGGATGAAGTCACTAATCAATTTCAACAAATCTAATTAAGTATTAATTAGGCCTCAGGCTGCATGGGGCCTCAGAGAGGGCAGAGAAAAGAGGGAGAGCGGGGGATGGGTCGCTGGGTGGAAGGACAGAAATAGAGAATGAAGAGATGAAAACTCTCTAGACTCACATTAAACCTACACCTAAGATCCATAATGTCACTTCAAGGCATCTATAAACACACACTAAACGTCGCTGTGGCACTGAATGAATGCTGATTTATTCTACTTCATGCCTGGATCTGACGAAGGTGTGTGTGTCGTGCGTAAGACGTGTGCGCTGGGAGGCAGTGTAGCAGATACCAAACTAGAGTTTACCAAAAAAAAAAAAAAAAAAATGTCTGAAGTTTTACTCTAGTAAAGAAAACCGAGAAGAAGAAAAACCCTGCATTTGTGCCAACATTAGACTGACACATTGTCTCTCTTTCTTTTCTTTTCTTTTCTTTCCGTGTCGTTCTCCAACATCGTCACGGTTCTGATCCATTTTTCTATCTTGTTCAGCTCGAGTGGTTGGATCTCATCCCAAATCCACAGCTACCTGATACACTTTCCCGCTCGACCAATCAGCGTTTGCTTGAAACCCAGAACCACAGATTTTTACGGTGTGAAATACGCTTTCCCACAAACCCCTGCTTTTTGTCGACACAAACATGTCCATGTCCATATAAATGGACAGGAGGATAAATTACCCACCTCGGTTATGTCATCCGTCACCCTTATGTAAAATGTTGTTACCCTCGTATCAACCCCATTACCCTTCTATCAACCCTCTTACTCTCATGTCAACCCTGTTACCCTCGGTTTTATTACTCGTTAGCTACTTTAGCTTTGTTGGGGGTAACAGGGAGCAATGCAGACATGCTCCTCATTTTATAGGCATGATGTTTTAGTGGCTGCAGAGAATTAGCTCAAACACACACACACACACACATATGGTAGTTATCTGTTATTCATCTAAAATTCAAAGCTGAAGATCTCCTCCTCTCAGCTGGATTGGTTAATGCTGTTGCTAAGTTTAGCCTTGGCTCTGAAGTGCTGATTCTCTATTAAAGCCGTAAGAGCAAGACGACCGGTGTGAAAAAGAGGAGGGAAAAACATACAAAGACAGAAACTGCAAAAAAAAATTAAACTCTTGAGCACGCACACACACGCACACACGCTGCTCCCTCCCTCAAATGGCAATAAAACAGGCTTCATAACCTGCAATTAAAACCCTGGGCACTAATTTAATGGAAATGATGGCTTGTAAAAAAAAAAAAAAAAAAACGAGTGTAAAAGGGAGGAAAAGGAGGAAAGAACAGAGAGAGAGAGAGAGAGAGAGAGAGAGAGAGAGGAGTTGCACAAGAGAGACTGCACATAAGAATTTTTATTGTCTCCTGCATTCTCTCATTTTGATATTATAGACTTAAAGTTAAAAAGCTAACGAAATCAAAAATGACCTCAGTGCTCATCCTGAAGCTCCTCTGTACACACGTGGCACTGCGTGACGAGAATATACAGCTGTAGATGAGTAATGTCTCAGATGCACAGATGAGGATGGCTTCCCCCTTTCATTCTCAAGGTTTCTTCATGTGGTCTCAGGGAGTTTTTCTTTGCCACCATTACCTCTGGTTTGCTCATTAGGGATAAGCGTAAATCTACAGTATATCCAGAAGCTGAAATTTTGACAATGTACATTGTTAAAAGTGCTATATATATAAATTGAATTGAAATGTATTGAAAATTACAATATGCAGGGTCCGTCATCATGTTTCAGAATTTTTCAAATCCAAAACTAATCCGAGAAATTCTTGTATGAAAATATAATCTCTCTGAATGTCCTACATTGTGCACCATTTTCTTATTTAAAAAAAGCAATACACATAACCCACGTACGCTCCTAACCAGGGTTGCCAGGTCTGTGTGAAATTCAACTCACAATGCAAAATCCCAAACTCTACATTAAACCATGTATCGTGGCCAAATGTATTAATCATGCCATATTAAAACCATAAAGTTTATTCAAAACATAAAACTTCTAAATGTCATGTCATAGGGCCCCACCTTGCTTGGCGAGAGTTTCGACGTTTTGCTGTCTTGATGTACTCGAGGTAAATGCCTCCTTGAGGTGGGAGAAGGCTTGTTCCACTGCTGGGGTCCACTTTAATTCCTTTGTCCCCCTTTTGAGCAAGGAAAGGAGCAGTGCAGTGATGAGGATGAAGTTGTGCAAAGAGAAATCGTTAGAGAAATTTGGCATTACGCAATATTCAGAGGTGGTGCTGAAGGCCATCTTCCTCTCCTCTCCTTCTTTGATGCGGTTGAGGTTATATGCACTCGGCAAGTCCAGTTTACTTAATATGCACACCTCTCTGAGCTGTTCCAGGGTCAATGGAACAAGTGAGAGGGGGTAATGATTTATCGTGATCTGGTTCAGTCTACTAGTCAATGCACAGTCTGAGTCTGTTCCCTTTTTTCCTCAAAGAAGAATCCTGCCTATGAGGATCACAGAGGGTTGAATGTAGACTTGCTCAAGTGCCTTGATGTACTCTTCCATAGTCTGATTCTCAGTGGCTATTAACGGATAAATGAGGTTGTGTGGTGGTGCAGTGCCTGCCACGAGCTCAATGGCGCAGTTGTAATGTCAATGAGGAGGTAGGGTGCTTGCTTTAACTTTGCTGAAAACGTCCTTGAATTCATGGTAACAGGTTGGAGTCCACCCGAGTGGATGCTTGGTGACTCTTGATGGAAGTGGAGCTGGCCATAAACTGTGGGGTTCTGAGGCATGCAATGTGACAGAGAGGGGAGCAGCAGACAATTTCCTTTTCTGCCTAGGAGAGCTGTGGATTATGGACATGCGTCCATGGAAAACTGAGGATGATGGAGAATTTTTTTGGTCATGATGATGAAAAGGGAGACGTGAATGGGTTTGGTATGGTCAGTGACAGCACCACCTCTGATGGGTCCTCCGTCAAATGCTTGACGAGACTGGAGAGGTTGGGCGTCAAGACCCAACAGGGTCAAAAGGGAAGTGGTAGCTCAGTGGTTAAGACATTGGACTTCTGATCGGAAGGTTGAGAATTCAAATCCCAGCACCAACAAGCTGCCACTGTTAGGCCCTTGAGCAAAGCCCTTAAACCTCAACTGCTCAGCTGTATAAATGAGATAAGTCGCTTTGGATAAGGGCGTCTGCCAAATGCCATAAATGTAAATGTAAAGACAGATTTCTTCCACTAGGGCCTGGTCTATGAAGTTACCCTCTGCCATGGAGTTAATCAGTACTGAAATAACAGAGAAACCTTCTTATCTGTCTTATCTGTACTTATGGTGAAAACTGGGCAGAAAATGAATCTTGTGAAGGGAGGAGCTAGTTCACTCATGAGGTGGTTGTGTGGCTTGTGATGGATGAGGATGTTCAGTACATTGGGCAACCCAGGGCTTGGAGCTGCAACAGTAAAAGCAAAGTCCTCCTCTATGGTTGAGCTTAGTTTGACCAACCTGCATGGGCTCTAAGACACTTGGGTTGAGGGAGAGCTTTTCCTCAGTGAGTGGTCCATCTTGCCATTTCAGAAGCTGGCCAAGGTGGATGAACAAGTCGATGACTGAAGTTGGCCTGGTTATTACAGCAGGCAAGCTCCTTTAAGATATCTGGACGAAACCCTCGCCGATCAGCTGCTTTTAATGCTGGTTTGTTCCAGCCAGTGTCTGGTTGTCATGCTTCATAGCTAGGAGCTTCTCTCCAATCTCCTTTCCCTCTGGGGAGTAATCAAACACTCGTTGAAAGCGCTCTATGAAATATTCCCCTCTTTCAGGCCAGACGGCCTCAAGGTGAGTGCTTTATCTGTGAGAAGGTTGATAAAGTAAGCCATTATATGTTGCTCAGAGACCCCCCTCTTGCTTGGAAAAATACATTGAGCATTCCAATATGAAATAAGGCTGGATCGCCTGTGTATTTCTCTGGGCGCAAGATGAGTGGGAGAGCTTGGCCACCTGTGGATCTAGCTGCGCGGCCAGCGTGTTGCTTAGCTGCATGAGTTTAGTATTTAGCTGGATTAGCTGTTGTTGATGTTCTCCACTAGTCCGCCTTAAGAAGCGAGAGCCTGCTACCGCACTATAGGATACTTGCTGCATCCATTGAAGGGGAGAAGAATACTAAAAATATGCTTTAATGAATAAAGCAGGTTTGCAGACAGTTACAAAAACAGGACAAAAAACATGAGCCAAAAAACATGCAAAGGGTCAGGTGTTCAACAAACAGGACAAACCAAATCAGAAAAAAACAGAATATCGATTACTATGAAAAGGCTTGGCACGTCAGGAACAGATACACTCAACAATACTTTGCATTGATCATGTAAACACTCGCTATTCACTTTAATAAACACCTTTACACCTGCTCATTTATCCAAATCAGACAATAATGTGGAAGCAGTACACTGCTTAAAATTATGCAGATACAGGTCAAGAGCTTCAGCTAATGTTCACATCATATATCAGGATGAAGAAAAAGTGTGATCTCTGTGACTTTAACCATGGTGTGGATGTTGGTGCCAGATGGGCTGGTTTGAGTATTTCAGAAGCTGCTGATTTTCACACACAACAGTCTCTAGAGTTTACACAGAATGGTGCAAAAAACATCGAGTGAGCAGTTCTGTGGGTGGAAACGCCTTGTTGATGAGAGGTCATGATGAGTAGGTAGGTGAATGATGAGTCTAGATGTGTGTGTTCAGTAGACAGGTGACTAAACATGGTGAGTGTAATCTGGGAACTGGAGTTCAAGGCGGGCATGTTTGTAGGATGTGAGGCAGATTGAGAACTCAAGGTGTCCAAGATTGTAGGCTGATGAGCAGATTGGGAGATGGAGTTTATAGCCGATTCCAGCATAGACCAGCGTGACACCAAAATGTCCTTGCATTATTACATAAAGATTTCCTGTGAAAACGGGTTAACGAATTTAGTGACACAAAAAACAAGCGCATGTTGATTAAATCAAACACATAACCACAGCCCACATACATATATAATAGAACCTGCATTTACAGATCGTGTTTAAAAGTCCTCCAGATAACTTATTTATCATTGATATAATTACTCTAGTATATGCCAACTGTCCAACCCCCAAACCCAAAGTCCAAAAATCCCCCACAAAACACAACAAAAATAAAAAAAAAAACAGATAAACATGCCACACCTGGCAACCCTGCTGCTTACATATAGTTAGTAAGTGAATCTCGATTCAGTTAGTTCTCCACTCTGTCATCTTCATTAAAAACAGAAACCCAACATCACTTGTCAAAATCCCTACCATGAAGCATGGTGGTGGCAGCATCATATTCAGTTTCAGGTGGCAGAAAAGTTCAAGCTTATGCAAGGTAATTTTCACTTAGGGAAAATCAGGCAAAACACACACACACACACACACACACACACACACACACACATTTTCTAAAGAGTTTTTGGACTTTTGAATTCTAACAGGGTTGTCATAAGGGTTGATAAGGGCAATAGAGTTCACCTAAGGATACCAGGGGTGTCGTAAGGGTAACAGGGTTGGCATGAGGGTAATGCGGTTGAGATAAGGATAACAGGATTGATTTAAAGGTAACAAGGTTTGTTAGAAGGGTAACAGGGTCTGTTAGAGGGGTAACAGGGTTTGTTTGAAGGGTAACAGGGTTGATGTGAGGGTCAGGGGGTTTGCTAGAGGGGTAACAGGGTTGATGTGAGGGTCAGGGGGTTTGCTAGAGGGGTAACAGGGTTGATGTGAGGGTCAGGGGGTTTGCTAGAGGGGTAACAGGGTTGATGTGAGGGTAAGAGGGTTGACAACAGCAACAATGTTTAGGATACATGTTTAAAATGAAGACCAGTGCTATGCTGCAAATATATCACTTTTATTGTAATATATCACTGCATTTTAATTAAAAGACGTCATTTCTAATTATTATATTCTCTGTTACAGCAGAGTGTAACTCTGTTACTGTACATATTATGATTATGATGTCATGCTGTGATTTTCCATTTCCATTATAGGAGTCCCCTACAAATTTAACCCTTTTTCATGAGCTACTTATCCCTTGTTACAAATTGTTCATTTAACTTTTTTTTCATGTTTTTTTTTTTTTAACTATTTCCATATGTTTCTATATGAAATCTATGTCACTGTGATAACAGCAGTGTAGTTAACCATGTGCTTAAAGCTTAGTGAGCACCTTCCACAACATGAAGCGATTTAGTTTAACCCTAAAAAGCAACATGGCCGACCCTGGAATACTTTAAATACCTGCTTTAGCACTGCTTTGTAAAGTCCGTATGTGATTTTAGTGTGGTTACACTTCACTACTACTTCCTCCTTCTGATTTGAACTAGATTTCCACAGCTTGTTTTGCAACAACAGTCTGATTTTGGCATATGATGGAATTCACTTATGAACCAATCGTCTTAGCATTAGACAACGTTGGGTTGTTTTCTGAAACAAAGATGTGTGAGAGGAAAAAAAGGGCGGCGTAAGTGCTGAACCCACATCACACGGTCAGGTTCATGTTTGTTCTAAAGGTGTCACAAAAACACTAGTGTGTGTGTGTGTGTGTGTGTGTGTGTGTGTGTGTGTGTGGTTTCAATCCGGGGTTCCTTATCTGTGCAATATCTGTGTTTCGCTGTGAACGCAGATGCACCTCCTGAACTTCCTCCTCGGTCTTGAACGCTCGGCTTTCGGCCAGACTAAAAGAAATGTGACATTCCCGTTTGGGAGTCACCTAAATGAAAATCCATTCACAAGCTGTTATTTACTACATCGGTTCACAAGGAACTCATCTCTTGCTTCAACTGAAATAAACTCATGAAACTGATGACCATTTATATTAAAGTTGTAGTGCGTAGGATTTATTGTTAACAATGAAAATAAAATATGATTATTAAGTAAGGAGAGGGGAAAAAAAAAAAAAAAAAAAAAAAAAAAAAAAAAAAAAAAAAAAAAAAAACCAAAAAAAAAAAATTGAAAAGTGGGTTTGATTTGCAAGGCAATTTTTAGGGGGA
>CM074985.1:1573279-1588803 GCA_037576825.1 Pangasius krempfi | reverse complement strand
TGCCTCGGGATGGGTAGAAGAAGGGAAACAAGTAGAAAGGAATTAGCGTAGCTGCTGTTCATAATATTAGCAAGCACGAAATCATAATGTGCAGTTAATCAGATGTACTGAAGCACAAGGTTATGGTATGTATTAAGTGTGTGCCTGGCTAAAGATATAGGTCTTTAATCTACGCTTGAACATGGAGACTGTGTCTGAGTCCCGAACACTGTCAGGAAGGCTATTCCAAAATGTGCATAGTACGCTGCTCGTAGGACGTACACTTCCCTCAAGAGTCTGCTGCTCTGAGGACGTACACTACGTAAGACTGCGCTGCTAGTAGGACGTACGCGCCCCGCAAGAGCGCGCTGCTCGTAGGACGTGCGCTCCCCGTGCAAGAGCGCGCTGCTCGTAGGACATACACTCCCCGTGCAAGAGCGCGCTGCTCGTAGGACATACACTCCCCGTGCAAGAGCACGCTGCTCGTAGGACATACACTCCAAGTGTGCACTTTCAAGTCAGATGTGTCTCACACAGATTTGCTTTGCAAGTGTGCACTTTTAGTCCATACTTTACATTCTGCAAGTGCACACTTTCAAGACAGATGAATCCCACAAGGCCTTGACCTTTCAAGTGTTCTCTTTATATAAGCTGCATCATACACAAGGCCTTTAAGCTCCAAGTCACAGCACTCTGCTGTCATCCAGTGCACTTTATGTAAGACACATCATGCTGAAGATACACTGTTAGCACCTGTGTCTCATTACACATGGACATTTAAGTCAGGTGCATCATATTCTGCTAAGAGTGCACTATAAAGTTCAACACATCCTACAAATCCCTCATGCTGATAGTGTGCACTTGCTTAACATGAGGCAGTGTACTTGAAGGTGCACATGTCCCTCTGCAGGACGTCACTTTTTTCCAACTTTGCAAGTGCGAATGAGGAACTGGTGAAGAACAAATCCATGTCAAGTGTTTTAGCTTTGAACAGAGAGAGAGAGCACCACTGGTGTTCTCCTCAGTATGGTCAAGATGTTTGACACTGATATCCTGCTAGCTGTGGAGAAAAGCCATGGACTTGGAGAGAGGAGGAGAGAAAAGGAACGAGAGACGGATGAGTGCATGGCATTGGAATGAGACCGCATGCTCCCAGTGTTCATCTGTGGGTGGGAAGGAGGACAGAGAGAATGCGTGAGACAGAGAAAAACTAAGGGAGAGAGAGACTGATAGAGAGGCCGATAGAGAGGCCAAGAGAGAGACAAGAAAGAGAAAGAGACAGAATGAGACTGATATAGAAACCAAGAGAGCGCAAGGCAGAGAGACAGACAGAATTTGAGAGAGAAAGAAACAGAGACTGAAAAACAGACAGAGAGAGAGAGAGTGTGATAAACCCAGAAAATGAGTGAAACCCAAACCACCGGCCTTTATGGTTCAGGAACAATGTCCCACATTCTTTTCTCTGACCACAAGACTGATGAAACTCTGCCCACTCCACCTCCTTCTCCTCTCTCTCTCTTTCACTCACACACACACACACACACTTCCCTCCTAGGCTAACTCAGATTACACTTGAAAGGGTGCACAGTGCAATGTGTATGTGTGTGATGCCAGGGGAAGCATGGATCCCAATCAGGTGGGGCAGCTGGGTGGGGGAGGTGCTGGATTGGGGGGCGGGCGGAGGGGGGGGTTACATACCGTGTGCGCGTAAGATTTATTCGTCTCTGTCAGGAAACTTTGACCCCAAAGTTGTAAATCTGTCAGAGGAGTCTAGCCAACGCAACAGGAAGCAGGGGCGACAGGGGGTGATGCACAGACATTGTAAAAGAGAGAGAGACGTTTACAATACCCCCCCACCCCCACCCCCACCCTCAATCCTACACACACATACACACGCACAAGATATGTATGTTTGTGTGAGTGAATTGTGGATTAAAATCGTGTGCACTTGCATTGTTCCACGTACATTAAATGCAACTACAAATGGATAAAAAAAATACAAAAAAAAAAAAACCACTTGGGGACGTGCTGATACAGGGTTGTAAGTCTGCTTCATCGCACCACCCCACCATTGATTATTTTACTATAACAGCATTACACACGGTTTTCTTCCTTTGCAATGTGTTAAATAGTATGCACACCCTCATGCACAGGTTTTGGAACGAATGCAGTCAGATGAGCAATGTTCTCGTCTCCACTTGCTCGCTGTCCTGCTGTTTCCTTTCTGTTCTAAATATGTTCTTGTTGACTTCCCTTCATGACTCAGAAGTGTGTATCTTCTACATCAAGACCGGGGGGAGGGAGCGATCACAGGGTGTAGTAAGCTAAACGGTAGAGCGAGAGAAAAATGAGAAACGTACAGCAGTTAGCTCTCAGCAGGTGGTCGGTGGAGGAAAGGTGACAGTAATGGATGTGCTATACCTCAAGGCTTCTCTGCTAATATTCAATTTGCTTGGAGGTGAAAGTGTTCTCTTCTTGTGCATTAAAGCTAGAACTCCACATTCCCCATATTTAGGAGCACAAAAGAATTAAATTTAAAGTCCATGAGGTGGAGCTGGATCTGATCCAAATCCTCCTATAACCCTAATCCCTAACATGGAATGTCAGGAGATCGTGAGCTTGGATCCCAGCGATGCCACAGCCATTTGTGACCAAACTTGGCCCTGCTCTCTGGGTGGGAGGTGGATACTCTCTCCACTGCCAATCACAGCAACACTAGCCAATGGTGGGCATCTGTGAGCTCTTATATGTGGAAGAGGGCAGACAGCACTTTCCTCCGAGTGTAGACTTCTGGTTCTGCAGCAACTGGTACTTGTTTCTTAGTCTTACGCCCTGGATGGGATGCCAGTGCATTGCAGAGCACCATACACACACTCATGAGAAAGAATTTAGCATAGCTTATTCTCCTACTGGTATGTTTTTGGGAGCTAGGAGGAAACCGGAGAACCCGGAGGAAACCCAAACAGACACTGGAAGAACTGAAACTTCTCAGTAACCCGGGTTGAAAGGTAAAGCATGTGGGATTCCCAGGGAATTACCAGATTACCAGATCACAGTCGTCTCACGCTCATATCCATGAAGTGAGGTGGAGTAAAGTAGCATCAAAACTGAACATATAACGAGGCATCAAAAGTTTATGCTGTACTGAAATAGCTTTAATTCCTTTTAGGCCTCCATCTTTGGCTGTTAGCTGCTTGTTTGGCAGAAAGCAAACATTAGCATAGACTAGCTAGCTAGTCATCTAAATAGTTTTATTGGAAGTTTCTCTCATTATAAAGAAAATGACTATTTGAGGAGAACATTGACCAATCTGGAAATATGTTTTTCTTGGGAATTTTATACACAGTATATAATTTTTAAAAGGTGAATCATAAGCCTAGCAAATTCAAAACAAAGAAAAAAAAGAAAACATTGATAAAAAATGTACCTTTCTTAAATACACAGCAGGAAAAAGAAGAATTTTTAAAAATGTGACGTGTATATAATTCAAATACACAAAATTCATACTCAATTTTTTTAAGCTTCCAAGCTCCTTACGGTCTGGAGTTTGTTGACTAGTCAAAAAGAACAGCATCATCTTTCACATTCATCTATCTACTACATCATCTACTCATCAGTTACTTGTGCCCTTAAGTTATTCTTATTCTTATTATTATTATGGTATCAGCAGCAAGTTCGTGTGGTGGTGGGGAAGTGTGAGAAAAGTGCAGTTCTGAAAGAGAAAGTGGTCAACCACCACACTCTAATCACACAAACTGCAATATCGTCAAAGAACCAGAAACCAAACGCAGCAGCTGCTGTTAGAAATCTGCAGAATCTGACCTTTGGCACAAAAGTAAGAAAAGGACCAATGAGAACGAGACAGCAGGAAAAAAAAGATCTGTTCCTAGACAGCTTGCTCCATGGACGAATGTAAGTTGAGAAGGGGAAAATGTAGTATGAGAAGTTTTGGGAAAAGCTGACATTTTAGTGAAACTCACTCTCTCTGACGACAGAAGCCTGGCCCAGTTTCCTTCCTCGGTCTCCGTTAAATGCTCACATTTAGTGTAGAAACAACAAGAGCCAGCAGGAAATGAGCGTTTGTGATAGAGTATCAGAAGCCCAGACAGAAGAGGGTGAAATGTCCAAACTGTCTCACTCTGTTTCCAAAACCTTCCCCAAACAATTCTCCTCTTTGCTTGATCTCTTTAGATGACAGATTGTGGATCTAACCAATTTCTTGGCTTTTTACCCAAGTCTGATCTGATCCAGACATCTCTTGCCAGGTTTGATGGGCTATTTGGACAATATCCCGATCACCTGCTAATCAGAGATCCATATCCTACAGCAGCTTGTGATGTTAACATGTGAATGTGTACATGAGTGGGTATATAAAAGCATCGCCTCAGGATGGTGCAGAACAACACCTTGGCCTTCTTTCACCTCCTCCCTTCCTCTCATGTCACATCAGATTTGGCAGCACTCTGGGGAAAAAGGGCAACAGATGACGAAGAACTCCTGCCTGACAGGCAGGTCCCGCTGTAAAGGTTATCCAGGGAGGGGGGGGGGAGGCTTCAGACTCTGCTGTCAAGCTGTGCTCTCCTGCCTCCCCCGGAGAACCAGCCGTCACTCCGCCACTCGTCACAGACTCACCTGTTCATGCACCTAAAAACTCAACCTGGATAGGCTTTGACACAAAATGTACCTACAGGACAGGATGATTCTTCTGCGCTCAGGATATTTTAGAGGACAATTCAGGGGTCTTCCCCAAACTGTTGCAGCAAAATTGTCTAGAATGTCTTTGTATGCTTTAGTATAAAGATTTCCTTTCACTGGAATCAAGGGACCTGGGCCAAACCTTTTACAGCATTACAACGCACATGCACCAAGTGAGGTCCACAAAGACATGGTTTGCTGAGGTTGGTGTGGAAGAACGTGAGTAGCCTGCACAAAGTTCTTACCTCTACTTCATTGAAAACCTTTGGGATGAATCGGAACACCAACTTCGTGCCAGGCCTTCTTGTTGGACATCCATGTCCGAACTTGTGCCCTTGTGACTGAATGGTCAGATGTACTTTCAGCCATACAATGCATTTTCAAGTATGATTTTTCCTGCAGTTGGGGTATTTTAGAGGATTATTCTTCTGTGACTGGGGTATTTTAGTGAACTTTTGGTGAGAGTATTTTACAAGACAATTCTCCTGAGGTTGAGATGATTTAGAGAACAATTCTCCTCAGGTAAGGGTATTTTAAAAGGATGACTTCTGCACTCAGGGTATCTTGGAGGATGATTCCCCTGTGGTCAAGGTATTTTAAAAAGACTATTCTCCTGTGGTTGCAGTATTTAAGATGATTCTCCTGTTGTCGGGGTACCTTACAATGCGTATTTTAGAAGATGATTCTCCGGAGGCTGGGATATTTTAGGCGATGTACTCCTGACTGGTGTATGTGCAGTGGTTCTTCTGTGACTGGTGGTTTTCTTGTCAGTGGTTTATGGTTCTCCTTTGATTGGGGAGGTATAAGTGATGGCTCCACTGAGAGGGGCATTTCAGGTGAAGGATCTCCTAAACTTGGGATATTTTTGGGATATGGGCAATGCTTTTTCTGCGGTTGGGATATGGATCCACATAGTTGTTGTCTCATGTTCTTACATTCATGCATTACCCATTTGATGGCAACCTTTTCTATTCCCGCATTGTTCTTTCTCTTGGCACAGAATAAAGATTGACTGTATGCCATCTGGTCTGAAGCTCAGTATCTGTAGCGCAACAAGCCCAAACCCCACAACCTGTCTATCCTGGAGCAAAGTCATTCTGGATGTAGTCATCCTCTTGCGCTCATATGCTAACAACCAAACATACGAGTGGTTGTTCTTTATCCAAGTAGAACTGAAAACTGAGTTTATTCATTACCAGGCTGGTGTGTGTGCACGCACACACATACACACTAATGGTATACTGGCATTTCAGTCTGTCAGATCACATTAGAAGATGCATTACAGCACAAAGGACAGGAGTCTGCATACACAAACAGACGAATACATGCAGTGAGGTAAGGATGCTCAAACCAGCGAGCTTCATGTCTGAAAATGGTTCTTTGCTGAATTTTCCACTATGGCAGGACGCAAGAAAGAGAGAATCTAGAGAAAGCCTGCATGAAGACCCAAGAGAAAACAAACCAGGAAAACCACTATGGGGAAAAAGAGAGGGAAAAAGAGCGAGAGTGAAAGCACTCCTTCTCTCTTCCATGAAGGGAATCACTCGATGATAGGATGACCTAAATTCTCCACCAGACATTGCTACAAGCCCGCACGGATTTAAGAGACCACGAAGAGGGGAAAGGAGCAAAAGAGAGAAAAACTTGAGCTGATAATCTTTTTTTTTTTTTTTTTTTCCTCCCTCATCGGGCGGAAGAACAGTTACATAAAAGGCATCTATAATTCCCTTCCATGCAGATCAAAGGAGAACAAGGCCTCAGTGTGCATATGCACGCCGGCTGCCCTAAGGGAGACAAGTGTGTGTATGAGTATCAGTGTGTGTGCGCGCAAGTCCCAGCCCCACTTTTTTTTTTTTTTTCTTTCCATCCATCTTAAGCAGTGAATTAGCCCACATCAAAAATAGTGGCAACCTAAATCCAGCTTTACAATAAAGCACTAGCAGAAACAAGACCATTGAGTTGAATTATGGATTCTGACTAATCAGGAGGTGTTGATTAATTTTCTATAACAGCAGCTCGGACAGTAGTGCAGCTGCAAATCAGGTTTATATTTTAGCATATTTGACTAGTGCTGCAAACCATGTACACCAGCTCTGTGTATCAAAGAAGAATGTATGCTCAGAAGAATGACCTTTTGGAAGTCTGGTCCATTGTTCCAGGACACATGCTTTTGGTCTTGCTGTTTTTTGTTTGTTTTTTTAACCAAGAAAGATTGATGTTTTCAGGAGCAAGCCCCTTTCTTGTTAAGTATTTGGTATTACTATACTGATTACAGTTTGTTACATCCAGTCTCAGGATGTGGACCTGCTGTTTAAATGGCTATTTCAGTCAAAGCTGGGGCAATTCTGCCACCTTGTGGATATATTAGCATACTACAGCTTAACTGTGGCACTGTGTGAAATTGTGAAACCAGGTTTGTTTGGGGTTTTTTTTTAAGCATTGTAAATTTCTTAAATGTCAATCAGCATAGAACACAAATGTAGTATTTTGTGGAAAGTAGCCAAGAAAGAAGCAAATATACCTGGTTAATGTACAGTAGGTAACATGTAAGGAAACATACTAAAAACTCCAAAATTTTTGATTTCTAAAACCACTCCCTCCATCTTCCTCAATAGCATCTCATGTACCATGATGGAGCTTTGAGGAGACATAATACATTATATACTCACCATTCACTTTAACAGGAGCACCTGGTCACCTGCTCATTCATGCAATTATCCAATCAGCGAAAGATAATGTAGTAGATAAAGACCAGACGAGCCTGTGACGAAGGTTGAAATGGATTTAAATACCTAATAATAGAGATAATCCTATTTGTTTTGAAATAACCTTCAGATGGATTTGTCTACATCCAAAATATTTTCACTCGCTAAAATGTTTACTCTTGAATATCTTAAATCTCGGAATGTGGCAAACTTGCCCCTTTTAGCAGATACTGTATTTTGCTATTCTACACCAAAGCTGCTATTTCCTGCCATTACCCACCCAGTTGGAGGCTCTCATTAAGCTGTAAAAACACAAGCTTTGTTTGAACCCTTTGAAAATGCTGATAAGGACATGACCATTATTTCCATGCCACTTCACTTAGGCGTCATTCCAAACGTCGAATCCATCTTCCTCTTCAAGTTATTTAACTGCAGTTCGTCTGGAAAACAACACGACCAGGCTGCCATATACAGTCCTACTACTGGAATCCACGGATCTGTATGCTCTTCTGTCGATGAAACCACTGAAAAACATCTTCAGAGACACGGCCCTTTTTCCCCTCTACATGAAGTGGTGCTCAGTTTGGTGGAAATTTGGAGTTTGAAGTACGATTTTTGGAACATCAACCCCGTCAAGGAACTTCTTACCTCTGGAAGGCTTAACAGGACTGCATGGAGCTTCTCTCCGGCTGTATCACTTCGTCTCTCTCACCATTTGATTTGTGGCAGTTTGCCAGACCTTGACCAGATCTCGGATGATCTTGATCAGAACAAACTGGTCTACTACACCACAGACTCAAATCTTTGTGAAGTCCCGAAAATCCTTCCGTTTCCACCCTCAAAACCATGGCTGACTGGGGTTTTCTCAGCGAACTGTTCGGCTCCCTGCAGGCACACTCACCCATGCTGGGTCGTCTCTGGTTGCTCCTCATGCTGGTCTTCAGGATGCTGATTCTCGGTACAGTGGCCAGCGACATGTTTGATGATGAGCAAGAGGAGTTTTCCTGCAACACCTTGCAGCCAGGATGCAAGCAAGTTTGCTATGACCACGCCTTCCCTATCTCCCAGTATCGCTTCTGGGTCTTCCACATTGTGCTCATCTCCACCCCTGCTCTAGTGTTCCTCATGTATGCCATGCACCACCACAAGAAGCACCAGGTCCACCCACAAGGCTCCACCATCAGCATTCTTGAAGCAAAGCAGGACCTCCACCTCAAGCGTCTCTACCTAGTCAATGTGGCCTTCCGGATGTTGTCTGAGGTGGGGTTCCTTTTCGGACAGTGGAAGCTGTACGGCTTTCGTGTCGAGGCTCAGTTCACCTGCAGTCGCTTCCCTTGTCCCCACACTGTGGACTGTTTCACCTCCAGACCTATGGAGAAGACCGTCTTCTTGCTCTTCTACTTTGTCATTGGAGTTCTCTCGGCCATCTCCAGCCTTGCTGAATTCATTCACATCATCTTGAAGTGGTTCATGAAGAGCAGTCATGAGTTAAAGCCCTTGGTTAGGGAGGATATTGAAATTCAGGAAGAGGCTGATAAGTATTTGATCCAGCTTGAGAACCACCAAAGAAGTGCAGGGAAGCCAGGGAGAACCAGGGAAGTGCTGCAGTTCCCTGGAAGGACTGGTAGGTCAAGAACCAACACTGGCTCAAAGAAATCCAGTATCAGACGCAAGAGCCTTGGAGAAAACCACTACCAGAAAAGTGCCGAACTGATAGTGTGAGGACCAAAATTTTCAAATGTTGTTTAAGTGGTGCATAAAGTCTTTATTTGCTGCATTTACACATCCATATATTTGCATTTAAGAATTTAAATAAAGTCACATGTGGCAAAAACTAATTTTATCTGAATGTAACCATACTGTAAATTGTATATAATATTTTCAACTCTTCAGTACAGCAACTAGAATTCTGATTGGTCAGGTGTTGCTTAATTTTTTTTTTTTATACCAACAGCTCTGACAGTAGCACAGCTGCAATCCACAGGTTTATATTAATGTGCTTGTTTTATTATACGCTCCACATAAAACAGACTAACAAACATGTAATTGTTGATCTGGTGATGTTTTCTGTAAGATGTTTAATAAACATTTATGGAAGGAGTCTCCAGTTTCACCACTTTCTAATAATCAGTTTTCTAAGTTTTCTGAAACACAAGAAAGTCAAGACAGAGGATACTACTTACTTGTATCGTGGATGTTACACATTAAATAAAACTGTAAAGAATGATGTGTTGTTTAATAAATTTTAAAAAATTGTAATGTTAGAAAACTAACTGCTGCGTTATAAGAGGAATAAAGCACTTGGGGACAAGCTGTTATAAGAAAATAATCACCTTTGGAGTGTTGTTATTAACTCTGCTTCATCACACCACCCTGTCACTGTCACTCTTTTACTGAAACAGCAACTCGGGAGTTTCATCTCTTTCGCCTTCATAATTCACTGCGGTCACTTTAGCAACACTGACTGAAAACACACGTTCGATTAAAAGGAGACTAACATTAATACTGAGCAACTGATCACTCTTAGTGTAAAGAGAACTCTACTTTTCTGCACATTTGTGCATGATTACTAGAAAACAGAAGCAACATCTCAAAAAATTCCAACACCTACCCCAAAGGTTTTGAAGAACGGTACAAAAAAAAAAGGTACTGAAACCATTGGAGGTCAAGAACCTGAAGCAAAGGTCATAGACAAAGTTTATTTTTGAAAAATATAGTAGAAAAAGGTAATAGAAAATATTTACAAGACAACATGGACAAATCGTTTCTCGAAAAACTTCAGAAATCTTCCACATAAAAATATTACTTTCAAAATGTGATACTGAATGGCTATAAAAGGAAATAAAACAGAGTTTAAAAAAAAAAATTATATATATATATATATAAGCTTCATTCTAGTACCATGAGGTGAAGGTAAACGCTCTAAAAGTCATCGTCCGAGTCCGAGTCCAGCATGTAGGTGACTGGTTTTGTGCTGCGTGCCGTTTTGCTTCTCGGTGCCACGGCGGATGACGTCAAGTCCAAAGAAAAGCTGTCGTCATCGTCCCGCTTACTTTTCTAAACACAGCAAATACATCGATGTTTGGGTCAGCGCTTCTCAGAGTTCACAGTCCCGAGGTTCGTGACAACCCAGGATTATATTTTGTTCTTACGGTACATGTGTACGTGATGTTACGTTTGGTTTATTTCTGAATTATTAGCCGATTTGACTGGAACGGAATTCGGTTAATTTAATTACAAACTCAGGGTCAGTAAGACGGCAAAAGTGTCGTAACACGATACTTCTTTATGAATCACATCACAAAACTGACACCCTGGAAGTTCTGAAGGACCAGTTATGAGGATGTGACATCACAGCATGATGTTTCTACGATCCGCATCGCGATACGTTCGCTAACTGCCAGTGAAATGGCTGCATTTTTTTTAAAAAAAAGCGCTACTTTTTATTTAATATCTACAAAGAAAAATTATTTGAGAAAAGGAGGACAATTATTTCAGAAGGTAAAAAAAAAAAAAAAAGTTCCGACTTGGCGTGACTGAAACGTACCTTTCCTGCAGCTGTGGCTTTGCCCTTGAGGCGGGCCATGAGGTTTCCTCCGTCCGAGCCGCTGTCTGAATCGTCGCTGCTCAGCGCCACTTTCCTCTTATGCACCGCCGCTTTTCTGGCTGCTGGCGCAGGGGCGGAGTTTTCGGATTCGCTGGACGTCGGCTTTTTCGTGGCCGTGCTCTTTTTAGCGGCCGCGGGTTTGGACAGCGCGTCGAGGATCGACGTCTGCTTGACGTCTGCGCAAACAATCGCCGTGTTAATGAAGCCACGTTTATTAAACGCTGCATCTAAATCAGTCAGGAAATAAAACGATGGCTATTTCCACAGCTATTTCTGTACGATTTTTGTTAAACAGTTATGGAAGGAGTCTCCAGTGACGGCACTTTCACGCTACCTGTTGCTGTTCCTTTCTTTTTGGAGGCAGCGGTCGTCTTCTTCGCGGCGGGTTTCTTCGCGGCGCCGTCGGCTGCTTTCTTCACCGCTTTCTCTTTGGGCTTGGGCGGCGGTTTAGAAGCAGTGCTCTCAGCTGTACGCGTATGCATGTAGACGTCAGTGATAAATATAAAATAAATAGATAATTAATTACAAATAAAAAAAACAGCAAGTATTGAGACAAACGTGTGACGTGCAGCTCCTCAGAGTTCTTACAGGTGAGCGCGCTCTTCACTGCCTCTTTGTCTTCCTTTGCTTTTTTCACGGTTTTTTTCCTGTAAGAGAATTAATGGAGAAAACCGTTACGGACATGTTGCAGGTTTAAGGTCCAGACGAGGCTTAGAAGACTCACGGTGGAGGCGGGGCAGGCGAGTCCTGCTCACTCTCGGACATAGCGCTGGGTTCTGGGACAAAAACGTCATCGTCGTCGTCGTCGTCGTCATCTTCAGCGACTGCTGGAGCTTTCTGTTTACCCAGACTCGCCCAGTTCCCAGATTCATCCTCACTGTCAGTCAGGCAGTACTTAACAGCGGCTGAAACACACACATTCACATCTATATAATAAGCCAGAAACAACTCTCGGGCACTGGAGTAACCGCGCGCTACCACAGAGAGGCAATTGTGTGATGAAGTAGAGTTACTGTTACGGGTTTTATAACAGCATGTGAAACAAGTTCCTGTTCTCACTTATGTTATAGCAGCTATAAACACTCGCTCACTCAGACTCTCTCGCTCTCTCGAAGTTAAAAACAAAACGTGCGGTTTGTCACGTTACTGAGAAGCTGCGACGTGTAAACTCCGGAAGACTGTCCGAAAAGTTACAGCTTTACCGCTTTACACTGGAGACTCCTTCCGTAAAAGTTAAATAAACGTCTCCTTACGGAAAACGTCGCCATATCAACGATCACACACACGTCTGCGCTATTGCCAGAGCTGCTGTTATAGGAAATCAATCAACACCTTCTGACCAATCAGGGGGCGTCACTCTGGACTGGTGAGTGTGTTAAATTACCGTTAGCTTTTCTGCCCAGCCGCGCTCTGGGAGCTACATCGCCCGCGCTCGAGGACACGTCTGAATCTTCTGCCCCGCTCTCGTCCTCGTCAGATGACCATGCGTTCTTCTTCTTCTTCTCCTTCTTGACCGGTTTAAACTGCAGCGTCGTCTGCTTCCCGGACTTAGAACCTGAAAAAGGAAAAAGCTCTTTTTCAGCTCGGATGCTCTGGAGCTGCAGGTTAATAAGACCAGTGCATGACATGATTCCACACACACACACACACACACACACACACACACACACACAAACACACACACACACACACACACACACGTTAGTATGGAAATGTGTTTCCTTTCATTCAGTACCTTTCTCCTTGGGTTCCTTCTTGACCTTTTTGGTGAGACGGGCAGCAAGTCCCATCTCCTGAGAGTCTCCTGCTTCAGCGTCCTCATCGCCGAACTCCATCTTCATCACCACGCTGCCGTCGCTCTCAGACTGCGGACACACAGGCGGGTTTAGAGACACACACACACACAAACACACAAACACACACACACACACACACACACACACACACACACACAGGGAAGCAAAAAAAAGCACAGCAGTGACACACTGACGTCACACACACACACCTTGACTTTGCCCTTCTTGGCTCCGCCCTTTTTGACGGCCTGGTCCTTCATGGCACTGGTGATGCGAGGAATGACGCGGCGGCCCTGAGGGGTGGGCATGGTCTCGTCTTTCAGCTTCACCACCTTCGATTTGCCCCCTTTGACCTTGACCTGGGTGATCGGGGCCTGGGCGGCTCGCTCGGCCTGCTCCACGCGCTGCGGCAAAATATCAGTTCTTAAATAAATTCTAAAAATTGGAATTGGGGCTGAATTGCTGTGGTATAAGAGCGTATTTGTCGTATTTAAAATGTCTAAGAAATTTAGTAAAAGATTATAAACGGAAAGACGCCGTTTTGTTTTCATCAGCGTGCTTTCGGTAAGACGCTTGCCTCCAGCTCCTCAGTAAAGGCCGCGAGATCCTCCCTCCACAGATCTGAAGGAGACTTCCTCTTCAATACGCTCAATTCGTTCATCTATAAACCAAAAAAATAAATAAAAAAATAAAACACGATGTGGTTTAGCACCAAGCACGCCAACGGCACGTCACGTGCGTTTAAACGCTTTTGTGCACGTCGCGGTTTACCTTTGCATCTCTCTGCTTGCACAGCTCGTCCTTCTTCTCTTTAGTGAGGAACCACATGGGCATGCTCAGGAGGTAGTTATAGTCCGGTCCTGACGTCTCCTCCTCTTTTTCTTTCTCCTCGTCTTCATTACCTGCTTCTTCCTCCACGTCCTGGAATGAAACGTGCAGACGTTTTACGGCTCATGCGTGCAGAAGGACGGAGTGAAAGGCAAGACTATGGGTTCATATCCTCCATTAGAGTACCTTCTCCTGAGACTCCTTCCAGGCCTTCACGGGGTCCGAGTCGTAGCCCATCTGCTGCAGCATGCGGATCAGCTCCTTCCTGGGCTTGTTCTCTGAATTAAACAACAACAACAACAACAAAGAGACAATGATTGCTAACTCCTCGACGCAGAATGCCGTCTTAATGACGGAAAGGACAGTTTGAACGCTCCTCCTCGAATCTCTCACCAATGACGAGCGTGCCCTCGATCTTCTCCAGGATGAAGCGTGCCTGGTTGGAGAGCTTGGCGCTTTCGGCTCCCAGCATGCCGAGCAGCCAGTCCTTCCTCAGCACGTAGTACTTCAGGCGCAGCTCGAAGAAGTCCTTCACGATGTCCTGCACCGTCTCGTACTTCTTCAGGCTGCCCACGTGGTCAAACAGCACCTGTGCGTGTGAGGCAGGAGGTTTAGGCCCACGGTTAACGTGGCCACACACCGAGGAGCTAAACACTTATACACTCGGCTGCGAGCGCGTCCGGTCTTTACCATGGAGTTGCAGGTGAGGGGGTTCTGGAGCTTGAAGACTTTGTGCAGGCCCGCGGCCTCGGCCTCGCGCAGCCTCTCCTCCGTCATTTTGACCACGAAGCGCACCGTGGCGTCCGTGTGGTACTCTTTATAATCTGTGATCAGAGCGGGCGCCTTATCGGAGCCGTTCAGCATCACCTCCAGCACGTTCTCCTTGTACGTCTAGGGGGGGGGAACCGCATACGCAATCATCAGCTACTATTTACTTTTCCTAATGTGCATGCGCTTGAAGAAAAACAGCAAGTAGAGAGGAAATGATCGGGTAGAGGACAATAAAATGCTCATGATCACTGACCTGAGTCCAGGTTTTTACAGGCAACTCTGAGATCTCGATGGTGGTGGAGTCGATGATGGCCACCTCACCGCTGTTCATGTACTGGTTGGCGGTCAGCTCCTCAATGGTTCCTTTAAAGCCCTTATAACTGGGCAACTGCATAACAGAGAACAATGGATTTACTTTTATTTTTTTAATTTTTCTTTCACCATTATGTAACTCTCAGGTTGTTTGTGTAAATGGGGTGTGTGCACTATTCTACCATCCATCCGACTGCACGTTAGCTGCTAACGGCTGGCTGTTAATCTGCTACAGAGTAAGTTTGCGGTCAGTGACGCTAACGCGTAACTAACCATGGGCAGAGGCTCGTGGCCGTCGAGCATGCGGTGGATGTTGCTGACGATTTCGCGCACGTCGTAGTTGGGGAGGCGACTGGCCCAGCCCGTACCGATGCCGTCGGCGCCGTTGGCCAGAACGAGAGGGATGATGGGAACGTACCACTCGGGCTCCACGCGCATGTTGTCATCGTAGTTGTACTTGAGCAGGTTGTCATCCACAGCAGGGAAAAGCAGCCGAGCCAGAGGACTACAGTGTGTGTGTGTGTGTGTGTGTGTGTGTGTGTGTGTGAGACAGTGAGAGAGAGTGAGTGAGGACATGAACACACAAAAAAATACACACAATTACAAATCTAAATAAAATACATTATAAATAATGTGTAAAAATCTTATTTTAAATACAGTTTAATCCAACACCTGCCTCAACACAATCAAGAACCGTGTGTGTGTGTGTGTGTGTGTGTGTGTGTGAGAGAGTGTGGTGTACCTGAGCATGGTGAAGATGTATCTGGGGCTGGCCGAGTCTTTGCCTCCGTGAAGGCGTGTACCGAACTGCCCCAGAGGCTGCAGCAGGTT
>CM074985.1:1558279-1570779 GCA_037576825.1 Pangasius krempfi | reverse complement strand
CCACCACACCGAGTCCGGACACGGCCAGGGTCTTGGCCGAATCTCCCTCGGTGAGGATCAGAGTGCAGCCGGCCGAGTTCTTACCACCTAAACACACACACACACACACACACACACACACGACAGCTTAACAATTTCGAGTCAAACTTGGACACACACGTTAACAGTAGTTATCATTTTACTTCTACACAGGGATGAACAAAAGCTCCCAGGGGAAGTAAAATCTTCCAGTCCTGAGTCGTGGAATTTACCGTACGCTAGTTTGCTAGTTAAGATGTTAGAAGGTACAGTGGGTTTATTGCCCAGCGTATCGTTTCCAACGCAGCAGGTCACGCCTGCTCAGAAAAGTACCGCGAGGGATTTTATCCCGATACTGATATTACATCGTCTTCTCGCCCAGCTCCAGTAAACCCTGCTCCGAGATGGCGCCCGTACCTGCGTCGTTGGCGTCGTCCAGTTTGGGCACGCCCTTGATCTTGGTGTGTTTGACGGCCGAGCACTTCTTGTTGAGCTGAGTCTGAGCTTTAAACTTCACCCAGTTCATCACGCTCTCCACGATGCCGCAGCCGTTCGCCTGACAGCGGAGAAGACGCGAGAAACAAAAAAGTGCTTAGTAAAGACACACACGTTTATTCTTACAGAAATCTGGGTCTCATGATGTCGGAAATCACAGCCTTGCTTTTGTTTTATTGCTCTCATTAAATGCTCTGGGTTCAGATTCTCTGTTTGTAGTTTAATTATTCTGAGTTATTTTCACACAGGAAACGACAGTGACTCATCCGTCCTATAAGCATTAAAACCAGGATGGGCTCTAATTCAAAAGAGTGTGTGTGTGTGTGTGTGTGTGTGTGTGTGTGTGTGAGAGAGTGTGTGAGAGAGTGTGAGTGTGTGTGTGAGAGAGAGACCTGTTTGATGAACTTGTCGCTGAGTGTACAGGTGGAGCCGAAGCTCTTCTGCTGGAGCGTCATGTTCTCTTTGGTCTGCGAGTCGAAGCTGGGGTTCTCGATCAGGCAGTTCACAAACAGCCACACGTGGTTCTTCACCTGAAACACACACACACACACACACACACACACACACACACACACAGGTAAAGCTCAGTGTTTCTGAAACGTTAAAATGGCGGTCGATTCGAACGCCGAGTGTCTCGTGTTACCTGGAAGGGCTTGACTGCCACGCCGCCTTTGTTCTTCTTCTTCACCACCTCGATCATCTTGGATACGATCTGGTCGGCCACGTAGTCCGTGTGTCTGCCACCCTAAAACACACACACACACACACACACACACACACACACACACACACACACACACACACACACACACAGTTTTACCAAGGCGAGTTAGTTGGCTGCTATTAAAAGCTAACATTAATAACCCTTCCCGGTTTTTCAGGCTTCCGTGGAAGCTGTATGCTGCAGAAGGTGCGTGTACCTTGGTGGTGGCGATGCTGTTGACGAAGCTGACTTGCTGGAAGCCCTTCTCGCTCATGGTGAGACAGACCTCCCAGCGTGGGTTCACCACCTCGTGCACTACGGTGAGAGGAGAACCCGTCTCGTCCGTTCTGTCCTTCACGTACAGGTCCACGTAGCTGCGGAACCCGCTCACCTGAAACACACGATTATAACGGAAGATTAACGTCAGGTCTCAGGAAACTGGTCGAAGTCATTTCAGAACGCACGACAGCAAGGAGGAGCGGAGGAGCAGGAAGAACAGGAGAGGAGCATGGGAGGAGGAGCATGAGCAGGAAGAACAGGAGAGGAGCATGAGCAGGAAGAACAGGAGAGGAGCATGAGAGGAGCATGAACAGGAAGAACAGGAGAGGAGCATGAGAGGAGCATGAGCAGGAAGAACAGGAGAGGAGCATGAGAGGAGCATGAGCAGGAAGAACAGGAGAGGAGCATGAGCAGGAAGAACACGAGTGGAGCATGAGCAGGAAGAACACGAGTGGAGTATGAGAGGAGCATGAGAGGAAGAACAGGAGTGGAGTATGAGAGGAGAAGCATGAGAGGAAGAACAGGAGAGGAGGAGGAGGAGCACTTACGGGCAGCTTGGTGCCGTTGAGGTACACCTTGACGCCTTTGGTGGAGCCGGCGATGTCGTACGCACGCCTCGTCAGCAGCGCCACCGTGTCGCGGTCCAGAGTCTCCATCTTGAACTTGGACAGATCCGGCTGGAAGGAGATGCAGGTGTAGTCGTCGCCGCTGAACGGCTTGATTTTGGCCTCGCCTGCACGGCCCATGTTGTCGTACCACGTCTGCAGATCACAACGTTTCAAACCGTTTACTGCATAAACAGCAGAACTCCAGGGCTTCATACCGTGTTTGACTTTATTCAAATGTGTTTACAGACCAAGATCATCTCAAACCCAACAGTTCTGTGTTTATTAACCAAAAAAAAAAAGAAAGAAAAAACAAGACAGGATGGTGTGATGTGGACCAGTGCAAACCCGAGGTGTTTTATTCCTCTTACACCTCAGCAATTTGTCGAATTGCATCTATTTATCAAAATCACACTTTTTTTTTTTTTATTATTCGTTTGTAGTTGTATTTAAATAAACCCCAGAGCTTCGGACCTGTTTGAAGCACTGCTTGGACTCCCTGCATGCCGTCTCCACGGTGAACTTGGTGCTGAAGATGTTGCACAGCTTCGCGCCGTATCCATTACGGCCACCTAGTCACACACACACACACACACACACACACACACACACGAGAGGTACTGAGCACGTCTCACAGCTCCGGAGCGTGACCGTTATCAGATAGTACCGGTGTCGTACCCGTGACCTTCTTCTGGTCGTCGTCGTAGTTGCTGGAGGTGAGGAGCTGGCCGAAGATGAGCGCCGGCACGTACACCTTCTCCACTTTGTGCTCCACCACTGGAATGCCCTTCCCGTTGTTCCAGATGCTGATGGTGTTGTTCTCTCTGGCGTGGGAGAGAAACAGTTCGGAAATACGTAATCGCACAAATAGCCGTGTTTTTATTTACTCTTTTGCTGGACGCGCGTCTATCGCTGCGCCGTTACTTTATTTGTTAACCCGTACACGTGTGAAGATGAGGATTACGACACTCACGGGTCAACAGTGATCTTGATGCAGTTCATGCTGCCGTCCCTCTGCTTGTTATCTGCAGCGTTGACTGTAAAAACGAAAAAAGGGCGAATAACTATCACAATATCAAACAAGCCATTTTCTAATTTCTGTACTTTCTGAAGCACAACATGCCCTGATTTTTTTGGTGTGTGTGGGTGAAGCAGATACGTTACTGTTATGTTACTTACAGGAAGTTATTATTAGTTTTAAATAAGCACAATCATAATGGGCCAGAGTGCCTTTACAGTAGATGTGCTACTCCAGGAATTACGGTATTCTCCCAAACCCATTTGGTTAAATATCACTAACCCCTAGGGTTATGGTTATATATATATATATACACACACACACACAGTATTAATCATATTAGATCACTTAGGACTTCGGCAAAGAACTCGGTTGCCGAGGAATCCGAAGAATACGATAAATGGAGGTTCACGCAGACGCACCCAGGATCTCGTCGAAGATCTTGTAGAGGCCGGGGACAAAGGTGACGTCCCTGCAGTTCATCCCCACCACTTCGTCGAACACCCACATTTGCTGGAAAACGACAAGAAAACAGGAGAAACGTGTGTTCATGTGTATACACAATCTAATGAATAGTTACTGAGTGTAACTGATTGCCCTGCTCATGTATGGAGATCCTCCTGGAGGCAGGAGTGTATATGAGAGAGAGAGAGAGAGAGAGAGAGAGAGAGAGGCTACGCACCTGCGTGACGGGCTCCACAGAGCCGATGTAGGTGTCCGGCCGGAGCAGGATGTGCTCCAGCTGCGTCTTCTTCTGGTAGATGCGCTCCACGGAGAGACGCTTCTCATCCTTCTTCGTCTTGCTCAGGGCCTTGTTCTCAAACAAAGCCTGAGGAGAAGATCGAGATAAGACACACATCAGTAACGGTGGTGTACGGCGGCGGATTTTGCGATAACGGTTAACAAATGATGCATCAGTTCAGCCCTGACCCACATCTGCAGCACTAGTCTATAAGATTTAGGACTTAGAATGGCATTTACATTCGAGGCCCGACATTAGTTTCCATCAAAATGACCCAAAGTTTTAGTTTTTAGTGACCACAATCCTTAAAAACAGTTATTTGGCTTATTAAGTTAACAGTTCATCCAGCAAGCCACATGTTTACCTCATGGTGGAGTTGATTACTGAACTTACCACAGAAACTAGCAAAGGAAAGTCATTTTATGTCATGTTTATTTCATTTAAAATGGTTTATAGTGATGATGCTAAGTGGATTTCATTCAATTACATAGGGATTTCTGCTAGTCAACACACACACACACACACCACTCGTGTGAGGTAGACTAGAATTTAAATAAATTTGCTTTTTAACTCCAAAAAAAGACTCTAATTCCCAATAAAACTAGCATGGCATTGCTATAGAAACTGTAACTAACGGTTTTTACCTTCAGAGGTCCTTCCGTCGCAGCCATTGTATTCACCTCAGGGGGGTCGGAGCTGCCTTTTAACGTCGAATTATTCCTCAATTATTAAACAGTTTAAACGCTAACCTGCCAGTCCAGAACCTACAAACTTCCTTCTGCTAAATTACACCTAAAAACAAACCAAAAACAGGTTTCGGACCTATTTGAAGTAGTTTTGCTGCTGTTTAACGGCCCTTCCTCAAACTGAACGCCGGGTAACTGCTCCAGCGCGAGCTCAAGCTCTTTTAAAATTTCAAACCAAACACAGCGCTTCCTCCCGCCAGGACGAATTAACCAATCAGAGTAAAGAGGAGGCGGGGCCACGCAGCACGACCGTTTTTTTTTTTTAACTAAGAACGACCATTTTATCGATTTTTACCGGCTTTTTTTTACAATTTAAAAACAGTTTTATCACAAAATTAGTACTTTTTCCACAATATTTTCACACTGATCGCCTTATATATATATCGTGCTGGGAATTCCGAATATTTCCAATGATTCAAGGCAATCGGCTCGGCTCATCAAGAAGAGTCGACTCTTTCGGCTCCCAAACGACTCTTTGCGTATAATCTGTCTTAAAGGTGCAATAGCTTTTTTTTTTTTTCCTTATTTGTACAAATAACCATGGAGGATATATAGAACATGTTTAAAAAAAACAATGAATTAAAGCCCTGGCCTTAGCGAGAGCGTATTAAGTCGCTGAGAAAACCCGTTTAGAAAACTGACTTCCGGTCCGGAATGCTTGTTTATGTTTTTTTTAATAGACACTATAGGGACTGCCTTAGATCATGGGGGCGGAGCTTCGTGCAAATGGGCGGGAATCATTCATTTCAAATGTCAAATCCACCTAGCCTTCAGAGACCTAATCTTAAAAAAAAAATAAAGACTAATAGTACCTAATGCACCTTTAAAGTCATTTGTGTGTCTACAGTCTATTTATCACATAAATTATTAAAAAAAAAAATTATACTCTACAATCTGATTAGCAAAACATGATTCAACGTTGCATAGTTGTTATAGAAGCGATTTAATTCTATGTTAAATCATTACGCTACATATGAACAGACAGTAAAATTTTTACTGCATTGCTATATCATTGTGTGTGTGCTCAGTGTCGTTTTCTTTGACGTGTTGCGCATTCTGAGATGCTTTTCTGCTCACCACGGCTGTAAAGAGTGTTTATTTCGAGTTACCGCAGCCTTCCAGTCAGCTCAAAGGCGGTCTGGTCGTTCTCCTCTGACCTCTCTCATCGTCTGCCCACAGAACCGCCGCTTACTGGATGTTTTTTGTTTTTCGCACCATTCTAAAAATCCCAGGAGATCAACAGTTTCTGAAATACTCACATCAGCCTGTCTGGCACCAACCCCCATTGCTACCTGTCGAAAATATCGTAATTGCAAGGTGAGCGCTAATAAAATGAATGAACACGACACCTGTATTTACACGTTAACTGATCAGTAATCACGACTTCCGGACTCGTACACGTGAACCACACCACACCATGGTCAAAATCACTGAGATCACATTTTCCCTCCAATTCTGATGTCGGAGGTGAACATTATCTGAAACTCATGACCTGGATCTGCATAATTCTATACATTGTGCTGCCGCCACACGATTGGCTGATTAGAGAACTGCATGGATGTGCAAGTGTACAGGCAGGTGTTCCTATTAAATTGACTGTAAATGCTTTCATCATAAAGGTTATATTATGATTATAATAAAGCTAGTGCATTTGAAACGTTTCCTCCCTTCGGCTGCGAAGTGGTATTCGTGAACGAGTCGACTCGTTGAGTCAGCTCTTTCAGGTGAACGTTGGGAGCTGACTCACAGATATGTCTGAAAAAGAAACGAAGATCCTGTGACTCAGGGAAGAGTCATCAGCATGCGGTATTCAGGATTACGTACCATCTTGCTGTTTTTTTTATTTTTATTTTCATTTATTTAAACAGATTATTTTTAAAAAATAGCAAGGAGTCATTTGGGAGCCGAAAGAATCGACTCTTAGTGATGATCTGAGCCAAGTGTAGAAAAAAAAGAGCAGAAATTCCCATCAGTGAGCTAGTCTTTAAGTGGAAATAGAGGATGGACTGATTCATGGACATACATTAGGTTACCCCTCCTCCATCCTCTCTCTCTCTCTCTCTCTCTCTCTCTCTCTCTCTCTCTCTCTCTCTCCCCCACATCATTTCATCACAGGCTTTGGGTGTGAACAGAGCTGTTGTCCTGAGCCCTGATGCTCCTCTTGTCTCCGAGAGTGTGTGTCTGTACACGTGTGTGTGTGTGTGTCTGTACACGTGTGTGTGTGTGTGTGTGTGTGTGTGTGTGATTGTAAATGAATGAATCAGTTTGAGATCTAATCAGCATGTCAGGCATATGAGCAACTCTGTGGGACAGCGCTTCTAACCAGAGGTGGGTTCCCTCACTTCGGTCATTCTCTCTCTCTCTCTCTCTCTCTCTCTCTCTCTCTCTCTCTCTCTCACACACTCTCTCGCTTTCTTCCATTTGCTTCAATGAAAAATATATGATTTTGTTGCTCCTTCAGTTCAGTAAAAGGCAACTACATGAGAGCCCTTAACTACGTCTCTCTAAAGGTATTTTTAAAAATGATTTTTTAAAGGGTTTCATTTGTTTGAGGGGAAAAAAAAAAAGATCTACACAATCCAAGAAAGCAACACGAACTCTTGATTTGGTAAACACAATTATAGAACCGTGTTTTGTACCAAATTAGTACCTTTTGAACTCTAAGTAAATGATTGTCGTATTGTTTCAGAGCCACTAAATATTGCACTTGTTCTTTTCATTTTTGTTGTGTTTCATTTTGGGTTTTTTTGTGTGTTGTGTTGTCTTTTTCGAGCTGCTCATATAAATGTAGTTACATATTGCTACGATTCATTTAGAAATGTTAAATATTGTTCTTGATTGCTGGTTTATTATATCTTTGCCGTGAAATCTTGTTCTTGTTTATTGCGTTGTTATCTCCAGGTTGGAGATATATGTTTTAGAGATAACACTCTATGGAATAAAACACAATAATTGTGTTCTTGTAGGAAACTAATCAACAGTGGGATGGTGGGCTGAAGCGGAGTTACTGTTACCACACCGAAGTTGATTATTTCCCTATAACAGAAGGTTTATTCCTCTCACAACACAGCAAATTCACGATAATTACAACTTTTTCATTTATTAAACAATGACACGTCATACTTTTTGTCCATTTAGAGTCACATTTAATGTTTCGGATGTCCACGAAACAGGTTAGTTCCTGTTCTCACTTACGCTATAGCAGCTAGAAAGAGTCATTCCCTTACCGGCGTCTCTTTTCTCCCTCTCAAGTCCCCATGAATGAGCTGTTACTATAGAAATGATAACGTGTTAGAACGAGCGTATCGATACTGTTGTTATAGAAAATGATCACGTTTATAAATGCATGTCGCATGCAAGGACTTGCGGTGTCACTTGTGTTATTCGGCGCTCGTCTTGTTCATTGTTTTTTTTTTTGTTTGTTTTTTTTTGTCAGTCAGAGCAGGAACAGATTTGCTGACCAATGCAGAAGTCAGTTTTATCTTCGCCCATCTCCATATTGATTTGTTTGCTATAGCATTTTCCCGGCCTGTCAGCTACTTAGCAGGGATGCTGTATAGATGTGTGTGTGTGTGTGTGTGTGTGTGTGTGTGTGTGGTTTTATGGCCATTAGCTTCATATCAGAGGTGCACTGATGCATTATGGGGGACTTATTGTAATACAAATTGAGGTGAGTCCCATGACAGAGAAACATTGCGTGTAATATCATTTTTTTAAAATGTGTCCCCAAGTATGTGTGTGTGTGTGTGTGTGTGTGTGTGTGGGTGTGTGTGTGTGTACATCCTGAATTTCATGAATTTTTAACCCCCACAGACCCCTTGATGACTGAACTCGCTCTTGGCTATGGGGGGAGGGGCTGTCGTCGACTGTTGAGAACCCGGCTAAAATGTTTAGGTTAGCCGACCGTTGTCTGAGCGTTACACTTCAAACATTTGTACATAATGTACATACGTAATAATCTTTAAAAATGTTTCTGCAGAATGGTTGGATGTTACCACAAACGTCTTCATAAAAGTATAACCCTCTGCAGCAACGCTATTTTTTGGTAACGTTACCACCTAACGTTCTGATAACGCTCTCTGTCTTTATTCCATCAAGAAAAAAAAAAAAAAGATGTTGAACTTTTAAAGTTTTACAGAAATATACAGAAATTATTCAGATAATTCTGGAAGATATTTACTTAAGATATTGACTAATTCATTGTGAATCACTTTGATCTTTAAATAAAGATCCTATGAGTCCATGAGATAATCTGAGATACAATGAGCTTTTAATTAAAAAATATATAGAAGACCATGAGATCATGAGCTTTAAATGAAGATACTATGAGAGCATGAGATAATCTGAGATACAATGAGCTTTAAAGGAAGATACTATGAGAGCATGAGATAATCAGAAATACAATGATCTTTAAATGAAGATACTATGAGAGCATGAGATAATCTGAGATACAATGAACTTTAAATGAAGATACTATGAGAGGATGAGATAATCAGAAATACAATGATCTTTAAATGAAGATACTATGAGAGCATGAGATAATCTGAGATACAATGATCTTATATGAAGATACTATGAGATCTTGAAATAATCTGAGATACAATGAATTTATATGAACATACTATGAGATAATCAGAAATACAATGATCTTTAAATGAAGATACTATGAGATCATGAGATCATCAAAAATACAATGACCTTTAAATGAAGATACTATGAGACCATGAGATAATCAGAGATACAATGATCTTTAAATTAAGGTACTAAGAGACCATGAGATAATCTGAGATATGGTGGGCTTTAAATTAGATAGTACTAGGCCTTAAGATAGTCTGTGATACAGTGGGTGTTTATAAAGACAATATAAGACCAGGAGATAATATGAGTTATAATGGTCTTGAAATTAAGATGCTACAAGGCTATGAGATAAACTGAAGTACAATGGATTTGTGTTGAAAATGCTGGAGATGAAGATACAACAAGACAATAATCAATGCAGTTAAAGAACGTTTAATGAACATCCTCTTAGACACTATTTTGATTAAATATATTATGAGATACCATGGCCTGAATATAATGACTATAGAACATCTCATAATGAGTATGAGATAATATGAGGATAAGGATGAGATAACCATTTTGAGGGGTTGAGATAGTTTGAGTCAGTAGCAACTAGTGACCACTGATTTTGGTGCTGCAGGACGACATTAATAACAACATACCCTCAGTCGAGAGGCTATCACACATGACTTATGCTTAGGAGAACACTTTGAGCGGTTCTAGACGTTCTACTGTTGAGTACTCTCATTAACCAGGGTTTACAGGTTTCAGCAACATTGTCATCCCAGATACATCTCAGAAACCACAATAAAGACCAGAAACAATCTGCCTTTGGAAAAGGGAGACATAATTTTTCTCCTTTTTCTCAGACTTTGCGTGGGAAACAAATATTTCAGACATACTATATTTCTGGTGTACGTACAATTACCCCATTTTCTTCGTTCAATCTTTAAAATGGTTCTGAATGTCCTAGACACACTGGCTGGCTGCACTCACATTTCACCTTTTATGTAGACTTTTTTAGATTTATTCCTGGTTATTTGCTATAAAACAAGTATTCTGCCACCAGTAACTTGCCCAATTTGGTGTAAAAACCGTTAACCTGGCAACCCTGTCGATAACGGTTTTGTCCCCTGAGCATGGAGCAGCGCGATTCCTGCCCCAGTGGGTCTCTATTAGTGCTTGCTGCAGTTCTGAATTCTGACCACTAGGTGCAATAAAAACTCTACGGCGCTAAATGGGGACGTGAGCGAGCAAATCAACAGAACGTTAGCTTACATCTGTTAAAAAGCAATCGAAGATAAAAAACGACAACAAAGTTGTGAATGAAAACTTTCTGAAGATTAATATTTATTGAATGGTTGATTAAAGGTACCGTGAGACCCTGTCAGGAATTTAGGATTTGATGCGCATTTGGTCGGTGAGTCGTTTTCCTTTATATATTTCTGCAATATCTGACGTTTAATTACACTGTTCATTACTCTTATATATTTGGAAGGTACCAGATGGCACAAGGACTCTGCTGGCCTCTTCACCCGACCACAGTGTGTGTGTGTGTGTGTGTGTGTGTGTGTGTGTGTGCCAACCTCTCTGGATCTGACCAACTGGTCAACACTGAGTGTGTGTGTGTGTGTGTGTGTGTGTGTGTTTGAGAGAACAGATAAGGTGGACAGAAGGACAAGTGATATTTATTTAAATAATTATGACAAAATAATACTATAACTAATACATACATATATAATAGTTTTAAAGTACATGTTGTATATATTGTTTTAAACCATTTTAAAAATAACATTTTATTGTTATAAAGTGTATGTTATAAATGTGCTAAAATGCAATAAATTCTCCTCAATATTTTGTATGTCATTATTTAATGAACTGTTAATCATTCAATCATTTAAATCAAATAAACATTAGATTTATTTAATGATTTTTTTTTTTAGATATTATTAAGAATTATTCAGAGAGGATTCAGCAAGAAGTAGAGAAAAAAAATATTTACTGGTTACGATCAGTTTAAATCATACAATTTTATGAAAATGATATTTTTAGATAACGCTAATCAAAGTATTTTTAACTACGTAATATTTTATGTTGATCTGAAATTTTTTTTTCATTGTTATATTTTAATAAAAATCTCCTTTTCATTGAAAAAAACCATTTAAAAAAAATAACGGAAATGTACAAAAAATGTAAATTTACTTAAAATGTCAGGTATAATGCATAATATGATTAGGATCGTTATAATAAATAAATATAACAAATTCAAATAATAAAGGATCTGCTGTAGAAATAAATCAGGAAAACTGGATTTGCTTGCACTGTATTTTGTCCTGTGCCTTCGGATTTTTTAATTTTTTATTTTGGCCTGCAGATAACGTCGCCATGTCCTCCACCCCACTGGCCGAGACGGAAGAAGATGTGTTTGGTGAGTGACCTCTTGGCTCTCTTCCCTTCCCTTCCCCCTCCTCCATTAGTGCACCATCCCAGCCTTTAATTGACACACACTCGGTGCGTTACGGCCTGAGAGTGGATCAGCAAACGCAGAGCCCTGATACGACCATGAAACAGGATCCCATACACGTGTTCTCTTCTTCCTGCACTGCTCCGTTTAGTACCTTCCCATAGTTTTTTTTTCTTTTTTTCGCTGTTTTAATCGATGCTGTACATTTGCGGCTTGTTGTCCGTAGCTGTGGCTAATTTTCTTAATTGATTTTTGTTCATTTATTTCATAGTCTATATTCAGATTGGTGAGTTGAACGTTTGTAAAGATTGCTAACGTCTTTATTGTTATCGTCATTTATTGTTTTCTCTGCTACACTACTACCAACCCTAAACTCTTTATCCACTCAGAGGTCTCATTGAGTTTGACAGAAAGCAGTTTCTACATATTGATTTCAGTGTCTGGGTTTGGTGTCATCCTGAGTTGTAGCTTCCTTTTAGCATGCATATACCATTTTTTCACACACACACACACACACACACACACACACACACACAAAACTGTTATCAAATTATAGTTGCCAGTTATTCACAAACGTGTGTGTATTGCCTTTATACTCCACCATGATGGATTTGAAATAAAACAATCAACATGTCATGAAAGTGTAGACTTTCAGCTTTATTTTAAGACGTTCCACAAAAATGTGGCATTTACCATTTAGGAATTACAGCCATTTTCAGCAAAGTGCCTCCATTTTCAGGAGCTCAAAGGTATTTGGACAATTGACTGACAAGAAGTTAATTGACCAGGTGCAGTTCATTCCCTCGTTACTTCAAGACAAATGAAGCAGATAAAAGGTCTGGAGTTGATATCAGGTATTGAGTTGGCATT
>CM074985.1:1530739-1542662 GCA_037576825.1 Pangasius krempfi | reverse complement strand
TTTCTTTACTGACACACAAACATTTTTCTGTAGCGTTTCATTCTGTGCTGGAAAACTAATGTCTGGGATCTAAAATGGTTTTGTACCGAATCAATAATGTAGAAGTCAGAAAATAAACATCTATAACAGAGTTTGTACTAAAAAAAAAAAAAATGTGGCAAGATTTCTGTACAGTACTGTGTGTGTGTGTGTGTGTGTGTGTGTGTGTTTTTTCTTTACAGGTTAAACGAGTTTCCGAAACACATCAGTGGTGAAGGATGTGAGTGTTCACCAGCTCTTCCTCTCCTTCACCTCGTAACAGTGTAGTGAATTTGATCAGTCACCATCATAGTCATCTGCGTGTGCTTTTCTTTCTTCAGCTAAATCTGCTTCAGTGCGAGCTTTGCTGTTTGACATCTCCTTCCTCATGCTGTGTCATGTGGTCCAGACATATGGCTCTGAGGTCAGCGCACACACACACACACACACACACACACACACACACTCATTCTCACACACTTGAGATCGTGATGCACATACAGAGTGTTAGTGTGCTGAATTCTCATGTGTTGTGGATGAAAATTTCTGAAGTTGAAACATTGAGTCAGTTTAAAAATAAAAGCTTGATTAAGAAATTACATCGTGTTTGAAAGTTGTGTTCAAAACACTTTTTTTTTTTACACTGCCCATTACATTGAATTGAGATTGGTTAAAATTCAGTACTTAATGTGAAATGTTTAGAATTCAGTACTGAAAATGAATTGTTCAGAATTCAGCACTGAAGACTGATTGGTTAGAAGTCAGTACTGAAAATGAACTTTTGAAGATTTAATACTGAAAGTGAGCTGTTTTGAAATTTAGTACTGAACAGGAATTGTTTAGAATTCAGTACCAAAAAAAAAAAAAATTTGTTTAGAATTCAGTACTGAAGACTGACTGGTTAGGAGTCAATACTGCAAATGAAATGTTCTGAAATTTAGTGCTGAACAGGAAATGTTTAGAATTCAGTACCGAAAAAGAATTTGTTCAGAATTCAGTACTGAAGACTGACTGGTTAGGAGTCAATACTGAAAATGAATTTTTGAAGATTTAATACTGCAAATGAAATGTTCTGAAATTTAGTGCTGAACAGGAATTGTTTAGAATTCAGTACCGAAAAACAATTTGTTTACAATTCAGTACTGAAGACTGACTGGTTAGGAGTCAATACTGAAAATGTTCTGAAATTTAGTACTGAACATGAATTTATTCTTTTTTTTGTAACTTCATGAAAAAGAAAAAAAAAAGCGAGTCTGGTTAGGGAACGACTGTTTATAGCTGCTATAACGTAAGTGACAAAAGGAACTAACTTGTTTTCAGACGTTCCACAACGTTAAATGTAACTATGAACGGATAAAAAAAACTACTTTCGATTTTTTTTTTCTTATCCACGAAAAGTTTACGCGTCCAGTTATTCACGCCGAATATCTGCGACGCTAATGCAGGTCGATACGAGGAACTGTGCAATAATTTTCCGGCAGATGATGAAATGGCGTGGAGGAAGCTGTCGCCCGTATATGAGAATGTGAGGAAGCGCGAAATCGGGTTCTGTGAAAGCGGCATCTCTTTTGGTCGAGAAACGCGACGGTGGATCAGAAGGAGGTTTCGATTTCTGGCAACGCGATGACGTGCCTTGAATTCGCTTAAGGAAAAGTGGAGAGGAGTCTATTGATCTACGCGTCTACGGGAGGAAGTCGGAGATTCTTTAGATGACTAGCTGCCTGAACTTCACATCACCTCTGAAAGCACACTTCAGATCTTAGTGCTCTTACCTCTTTGTAGGCAGATCTGAAGAGTGATAACATCATGTGGAAACCTTTGATGCTACTTTAATGTTCTTTTCCTTCCTCATTAATAATGTCTCGGTTTTTCTGATGCTGGATAAATCTGTGCGTAAATAAACGGCTTTTTTATTTTTATTTTTTTATTTTTTGTTCTCGACGGCTGGAAGTCGTCATCATCATGATGCGCGCCAACGTCGTTAAATTTAACATGGAGGAAATAAATTAGTTCAGTCAGCTAGATCATGAATGTTTCGATTTGCCCACTCCAAAAAAACAAACAAACAACAACAACAACAAAACCAGACCTGCTAGTGTTTTTAAATGTTTAAGTGAACTCTCCAATATTAACGGACACCCTGGAAGCCCCGCCCCCTTCCTCCCATCTCACAACAGTAATGACTTGAAAGATGCACCGATGCGGCGTCCTCGCTTTTTTTTTTTAATTAATTTATTTATTTTAAGTATATATATATATATAAAATAAGTTCACGTTCATTTGAAATGAAATCTTTCAGTTGGTGTTTGACTTTGCTAACATTAGACAAGTATAAAATGAATCATTTAAAAAAAATTTATTAGTTGTTTATGAAAATTTTCAGCCTAAAAAGCTCAAAAACGTCAGAAAACGATTGAAATTTTTGACCTGGAAATTTTTTTTTTTTAAATAGTCCTACAACGAAGTGTCTCATCTTATACTTTCCAAATAATTTTTAATGGTAATGATGATTAGAAACAATACAGTTCAGTACAGACGTGTTCAAGCAGCGCAGTGAAGTCCATCATGGAAAAAATCTGGAGTGTGCAAGTATGTGGGGTTTTACGGTAACCACCAGGTGCCTCGTTCTCCTGCAGGTCATCCTGTCTGAGCCGAGTCCGTCGGGCGAGACGCCGTTTTTCGAGACGTGGTTGCAGATGTGCATGCCGGAGGAAGGGAAGATCCTGAACCCGGACCACCCCTGCTTCAGGCCCGAACCGGGCAAAGTGGAAAGTCTGGTGGCGTTACTCAACACGTCCTCCGAGATGAAGCTGGTGTAAGTACGGGCAAACAAAAGGAAGGAGTGAAAATCAGGAAATAAATAAACGAAGAGAAATTTGCAGCTGCAAATCACGGGCTTGTATTATAACGACACGATCGTTTCTATAGTAACGGCTCATTCGGGGACCGGTAAAGCAGACGCTCGGAATAAACGGATGTGATTGTTAAAATAGTTACGTTTGCAGTAAAGAGATTTATGGAAGGAGTCTCCAGTGACAGTCAGAAGGTCACTTCAGGTTTTCGGTGAGAACTTGTTTTTGTCGACGTTACACAATATTAAACGTAAATATCACTAATAACAAAAAAATAATAATAATAAGTAATAAATATGTGTGTTGTGATTATTGGTAACAAACAGATCGATTTTTGACGATTATGGGAACAACACACGGATGTTTTCAGGTAGCTAAAATTTGTTAAAACCTCAATTTTACAATTGAAACACTCTGATCAGATGTAAAGTTGATCATATAGATGAAGCTGGATTTTTTTTTTTTACGGTGTGATTTCGGCGTACGCAGATTTCATAAATTAGGATGACCCGTGTGCTTAAGTAACACAACGTTTTCATGAACGTTAGCATTGTCTGAATTGCTGATGTTAAAACTTTATCTGTATAAATTGCTATAAAAGTAATTTAGCTGCCAAGGTTGGGGGGAAAAGCTCGGCTTCGACTCGTATTTCTGTTCGTTTAATTGCGATACTAGGGGGAAAATCTTTCTTTCTTCTAAAACAACGTGACAAGTAGGTGTGAATAACTAATGGCGTGAAATAGCTAGCAGCCCCTTCCATTCCACTTAGAAGTGGGTGCATACTACGTGCCCATGGCTCAAATATCAAAAGGCACCACGCTCATATTTGGTTTTGTTTTGTCTGTTTTACTTCTGCATCATCCTCTGCCTGTAAGCGTTGCGTCTTCTTTGAAATCGCGGAATGTATTTAGGGTTGCATGAATCAGCAGCGTTGCACAACTGCAGCTTGCAGGAGCTTTGCTTTTTGAAGGTGGGTTTGGGGTTTTTTTTTTTTTTTACTGAGGAAGAAATTTACACGGTAGCAAGTATTTCAACACGCATGTGTTAAATTAAAGCTTCTCAGAAAGCACTTTAAGCACCCAAAATTCTCAGAACAACGTCCCCACCCTTCTTATTTACAGATTAGTATTGATCTTAACAAATCGATTTAAAAAAAAAATAAAAAAAAACACGCATGGGTTATACATATTTACACATTCAGCGACGGTAATGGAGGTGTAATGGAGGACTGGGATTGTGCGTCACACTGCAGCGTATCAAAGTCAGGACATGTTCCAGCTCTTCTATCCAGCCTGAGCTCTGCGTGCTATAAAAAAACTGCCAGCAAACAGTTTCGTTGGTTGGTTTGATCATCTTGGAATATCGCATTTCGTGTAATATTTGTACAAGAGCTCTCATAAAGCCCATTTTACACCAAAAAGCGTTGCGTCCTGCGCGTGGCTCGCTCTTTCCTGCGCTTTCTTGCACACGTTTAGTAAATGTTTAGTAAATCTCTAAATATTATAAACATGTGTTACAGGTAGAACTTGCGCTAGTTTGGATTTTTTTCCCCGCCGACGCTGTTACGATAGACTACAGACTGGAATATCGAAAAAATACACGTATTTTTTTTAATACGGTTTAAAGGCCGCTTGTGATTAACCTGACAGCGTGTTGGACGCGGCGTTGCTGCGGTCTGGCGTTAAATGCGCTTACGAGGAAATGTAATGAAAGCGAATGGTATATTAATAGCGATGATCTGACCGTTTTAATTCTTTTATTTCAATATTCCATAAAACAAGTTTGTATGCACGGAACTACAGGTGACGCTTTATTTAAAGGGTCCCTACAGTACATAGTGCCTTATAACACGTTGGTCAGTGTTGCATAAATATCGTCTAAAGCGGTGCGAACGATTTCTGACCGTTTTGTGTTATTTTGTGTTACTTTAGCATGCTGTGTGTATTAAAATGATTAAGGAGCCCCATTGCAGTACAGCTTCTTGCTTATGAAGGCCATGTGGCAGATAAGTAACGGACCACAATCAGTCAGACGCTTCCTGCGAGATGAACGAGGGTAGAGAGGTGCATGGCGTGCACCGGATTGTGTGTGGGAATGACGTCATAGAGTCACTCGTCTCCATAAGGAAGTTGCGGCGTCACAGGACACTGCGGAACTGACGCGTCGGCTGCCTCGGGAGTGCCGTTACGGAGAGAACATGGTCATAGCGCCATCATCCAACGTTGCAGTCATGAACCCTTAGCGTGTTCGTATGATGGGAACGAGAGTAACGAAAACGACCAAACGCAGCCACAAAACTGCCATTAAACTACCAGGAAACTGCAAAGACGCTTTCGTGAACAGGAAGTCAAGGAAGGAAATTTCATAATTATCCTTTCATTCTGTCAATTTGTTACCACCTCGTTTTATCATTTGCACTTTTTCACTTCTTTATTTTTTCTGTTGGTCATTTTTTTTTAACGTCTCCCTCATTTATTCTTTGCCGTGGCTTTTTTTTTTTTTTTTTTTTTTGGCCTCCATTTATTGTGGGTCGTTTTTGTTCCTTCCTCCTTGTTTATTGTTTGTTTGTGGGTTGTTTTTGTTCCTTCCTCCTTGTTTATTGTTTGTTGTGGGTCGTTTTTGCTCCTTCCTCCTTGTTTATTGTTTGTTTGTGGGTCGTTTTTGCTCCTTCCTCCTTGTTTATTGTTTGTTTGTGGGTCATTTTTGCTCCTTCCTCCTTGTTTATTGTTTGTTTGTGGGTCGTTTTTGCGCCTTCCTTCTTGTTTATTGTTTGTTGTGGGTCGTTTTTGCTCCTTCCACCTTGTTTATTGTTTGTTGTGGGTCGTTTTTGTTATTTCCTCCCTGTTTATTGGTTCGTTTGTGGGTCGTTTTTGTTATTTCCTCCTTGTTTATTGGTTCGTCTAGATTATTTTACTTTCCCCCTTGTTTTTATTACTTCCTCTTCATTTGTTTTTACTTCCCCTTTGTTTTTGTTTGTTTTTTGTTTGTTGTTGTTTTGTTTTTTTACTACCCCCCCACTACTCATTTTTTGTTTTTTGTTTTCCTCATTGTTTATCCTTTTATGTTCTATGAAAGCAGCCTATAACTGAAGAAAATTACCCACATTAGGTGAAAGTGACAAAAATGCTTTATTAATTTGTCAAATCATGACGATCACTGATTTTAATTATTTTTTTCCTTTGATTCACGTCGATCAACTTTCGTTCCTTTGTATCCTGCCTGATTACTGAATAATCTCTAATAATGAGTTGTCTTTTTCTCTCTCAGTCAGATGAAGTGGCACGAGATCTGTCTGAGCACGCCGGCGGCCATCTTGGAGGTCCTGAACGCGTGGGAGAATGGCGTGCTGTCTGTGGAGACTGTACAGGTAGAACCCAGACCCCGGCACGCTTTCATTCATTCGTTCTTTCAAAGTCGCAGTGGTTCTTCGGCTTTCAGTAACGACATACAAGGATTTTTAGATACTTTACTTTTTAGTGACGTTGTATCTGTTATGTTAAGAACGTGAGAAATTTTTTTTTTATCGATGGTTGATCAATCTATCACAGTTTTTGACATAAATAATAAACACTGTGTGGTGCTGTGAACAGCTGCATTGCTGTCAGAGCTGCAGGTTTTAGAAAATGATTCAAAGATTTCTGACCAATCAGAATCCAGAATTCGACAGCATTGTGGTGGAAGAGGGCATATTTACAGACGTGTTGTTTTCCAAGTTAATGAAACACACTGACGTTATTATAAAGATGTGCGTAAAGATCGTCCATGTATTTGTATTGCCAAAACTTAGAGAGTAAAATATGTTAAGATTAAAGAATAATAACATATGAACGTCTCTCTCTCTCTCTCTCTCTCTCTCTCTCTCTCTCTCTCTCTCTGAGCAGAAGATCACAGATAACATTAAAGGCAAAGTGTGCAGTATGGCCATATGCGCCGTGGCCTGGCTGGTGGCTCATGTTCGGATGCTGGGATTGGACGAGAGAGAGAAACCGCAGACCATGATTCGTCAGCTTATGACACCTTTGTACGGAGAGAACACGCTTCAGTTTTACAACGAGCGGTATGTCTCACACTCTCTCGCTCACACACGCACACACCAGACATGAAAGGAGTTTCAGAAACCCCGCTTATGCATAAAGAGTGTTGTTTTTTTTTTTTGGGGTGGACAAAATTCAGAATGCTGGCAATAATCTGATCAGTGTGTTGACATGTGCTTTGGATAATCTGATAATGGGAAGTGTACCATGTCTGCACTCGTCTGTCAATAATCAGATTTCAGAAGTGAAACTATGAGATTTAATTATATTTAAAATATTTTATAACTGCTTAAGATGCCATGCGTACTTTTAGACCTGTGTATACACGTACAGTGTGATTTATCCCCTGTGCCTATTGAATTCCTTAACAGTAAGGTATATGAGTGTAAAAGTCTATGAATGCAGTCAGCTGTTCACATGGACATGAACTTGCATATCTCTCTGTGTGTGTGTGTGTGTGTGTGTGTGTGTGTGTGTGTGTGTGTGCGTGCAGCGTGGTAATCATGAGCTCTATCCTGGAGCACATGTGCGCCGACGTGTTCCAGCAGACAGGTCAGTGCGTGCGCTCGGTGGTGGAGCCTCAGGAGCCGCTGCCGTACCGTGCCCTCCTGCCCCTGCGCCAACCCATCTGCCAGGCACTGAGCTCCAACTTCCGCACGGCACTCGATAAAGGCTGGGTGGACTCGTGCACTCTACACCTGCTGGAGAACCTGCTGCACATCGGCGGAGTCTTCTGGTTCACCAACAACCTCGTCAAGGTTTGTGTGTTTGGGGGTGGGGGTTGGGGTTGATGGATTTTTCCATCAAAATACACCATCAGCAAAAATACACCAGAACCACAACCTCTCTTGTTTTTCAAAGTGCACCGGTAAAACGCCGTAAACCTGCGTCACAGTCTGAAAAATGTCTCGCACATCTTTACGCCAGTCATTGTGGACAATTTCTTACACGAGTACACACTCACTTACCAGCCAAAAAAAAAAAAGGTTCTGCATTGGGTTCTTTTGAGGAGTTACAGTTTCCCAGCTTCTTTAATGGATTGTACATTGAAACCCTTTTCTGAACATTATAGAACCTCAGAAAGACGCCGAAGGACCCCCTATTTATTCCAGATTTTACTTTTCCTCTTTTAATCAAAGAGTGCATGGTTCACGAGGCTCTGAAGATACGAAGATGTAGAGCCGTATTTCGGCACGTTACAGGATGTTCTTGTACGGTTCGTCACTTCGGGATAAGTCATAAAAAAAAAAAAAAACAACCCTACCACTCTCCATCGCTATCGGCGCCACTGACGCTTGACTAGTCTCGAACAGTTCTCGAAGTTGATGTGTTGGAAGAAGGAAAAATGGGCAAGCGTAAGGATCTGAGCGACTTTGACAACGGCCAAATTGTGATGGCTAGACTGTGATAGATGGCTGTGATGGGTCAGAGCATCTCCAAAATGGCAGGTCTTGTGGGGTGTTCCTCGTATGCAGTGGTTAGTACCTACCAAAGGTGGTCCAAGGAAGGACAACCGCAACCGGTGAACCAGCGACAGGGTCCTGGGCGCCCAAGGCTCAGTGGTGCGAGGCCGTCTGGTCCGATCCCACAGAAGAGCTATTGTAGCACAACTGGACCATGGAGCAATGGGAATGGTGCCTGGTCTGATGAATCACGTTTTCTTTTACATCATGTGGATGGCTGGGTGCGTGTGCGTCGCTTACCTGAGGGACGACATGGCACCAGGATGCACTTCTGTCAGGCGTGTTTAGATTGGCTGGGAGACTTCCTGTTTCAAAAGGAGATATGTCCGTGTACGGAATCAGATCAAGCCCCTCGAGTTGTTTCAGTGAAGTTATCGTTATAACCTGAGTGCTGCTTCATGACAAGTTCATTCACCTCCTCCAGGAGCTCCTGAAGGAGACGCGTAAGGAGTGGGCGTTCCGCGTCGTCGAGCTCCTCTACAGCATCTTCTGCCTGGACCTGCAGCAAGTCACGCTCACTCTGATTGGTCACATCGTGCCCAATCTGCTGACTGACCCCGCCCACTGGCACAGCTTAGCGGATCCACCAGGCCGAGCCCTCGCCAAGTAAGTCCCGATTTATCGAAATTTATCATCTGATCTAAGTAAGCCAGTCATCTGGGTGGTTAGGTTTGGTTAAGTTCATACGTACGCAATACCAAGTTCTCCGACTTCCTTTGGCTTTGGGGGGGGCTAGTATTTGTATCTTGTAACAATTATTCAGTCTTAATTTTCATTATATTCGGAGTCTTTCTGTATTTCTGCGTCATTTTGATATTAAGTGAGGTAATGACCAGTTGCAGCTAGAACGGACTAACACATGCTTGTTCAGCAGTAACAAGTGTTACGCCAATTTCCGTTAAAAGTGCACGCGTTCCTACATCGCTCCATTTTCACAGAATTACCCAAACCTGGGATTTTTGTCCAGACACTTTGCTTTCTTTCTTTCTTTATTTATTAATTTCTTTGTGAAATGAAACTTGAAAACCTTAAAAAAAAAAAAAAAGTTTGATGTCGAAACCAGGCAGCGGCTGACTCTCACTATCATACTTCCTCAGATTTCTTTTTTTTTTTTTTTCTTTGCCTTTCTTGGACTCATTCATGAATAGAGTTTGCGCTGCTGTGGTGCCAGCTTTCATTTTCTTTCATTCGGAAGTTTCTTGCAAGACAAAATCATCACGTTTGTCTTTTTTTTTCTTTCTTTTTTTTTTCGAAGGAAGTGTTCTCCGAAACTTGCACTTCCCGAAGACGTTCAGTAGAACTCGGGGCGATATTTTTAGCTCTGTTCAGTAGTGTCTGAGGTTAAAGGGTCACTCGAATGGCTAGCTGCTACGTGAAGCTGTCATGGCTGTTCACAAATGTGTTATGGTCACGCGCCTCTCTGTCCATTTCCTGTATTTAACACTGTCCACTTGAGACAAATTTAAGTCTTAATTTCATAGTAAAACCAAACTGCGTACTATTAGATATGTTGCTATTTTAATTCCAGGGTTGAATAAAAAAAGGAGACGAAACTGGACGTCCTTCATGGCCGAAGTAGTCGTCTCCTCTGGTCTTGTGTCTCTATGTCCTTAACGATAGACGCTCTAGAATGAAACGTTATTTCTGAAACGTTAAAATGCTGCTAATGCTGCGTCGCAAGCAGGAAAACGCTGTCTGCCTTCTTCCGCATGCAGCGTTATTTTAAAAACAAACAAACAAACAAATTGTCCTTCCTTCCTCATTTTTTTTTTTTGGAAACCTCTCCTGGCTGGCTCGCCAGCTGTAAAGAAAAAAGGACTGCGAGGACGAAACGAAAATTTTTTAGTCTAAATCGGAATATTTTTGTCTGTTGTTCGAATTTTCATTCATTTGCATCAATTTCCTGCTTCGCTCCATTTCGTGTAGCAATTTTCACGTTTACAGCTAATGCTGCGTAAGAAATGTTCACCCTTTATCGTGCAGCACTAGTAAAATAGTAAAATTATTTGATTTTTTTTAGGTTATCGGTGTGGTGCGCTCTCAGTTCCTACTCGTCTCACCATAAAATCCACGCCTTGGCTCGGCAGCGCAAGAGACAGCGCGAGGACATCGAGGTTTACGCAAAATACACACTTATGATGCTTTCACACTTGCCACATACAAAAGTTTCTTTTTGTCCAGAGTGTTTACTGATATGAAAAAAGCGGCTCACGCGACACACACACACACACACACACACACACTGTAAACAACACTACAAGACTCCATTTTTCACCAGTACTGTAACCTCCATGCTTGTTTTTCTTGCTTGGTAACAAACCTGGAACCTGATTGGTCTGGAGATTTGAAAGAAGATCGTTTACATTTCACTTTTTTCAATCCTGGAAGAAAGCGGCTAGTGTGAAATCACCTGTAGGGTGGTTTCTGCGATTATATTGCGCGCACACAGTTTTTATCTTGAGTCCCTAATCTGATTGGTTCGCAGGACTACAGCAGCCTGTTCCCATTGGACGACACGCAGCCGTCTAAGCTGATGCGTCTGCTCAGCTCTAATGAGGACGAGCCTGCCGTGTTGAGCAGTCCAGGTGAGTCAGAGTCAGACCGAGTGCTTGGTTCATGGTTCGTACAGGTCTAGAAATACTTCATCACAAATGCGCCATTGATTCCAAATATCCAAATCATTCTGTCATTCCCCTTTTTTTTTTCCCGAAAGCCCCTCCTGGCTGGCTCACCATTTCTAAGGAAAAGGGGCTTTTAGGAAAAAACTGAGCAGTTTTAATCATTAAAACTAAACATCTTTGCCTGTTTTTCTCATTAGGTGTGTTTTTAGTTCCTGAGTACATTACTTTCTCAATTTAATTCCCTCCTAAATTATAAAGTCAGTCTAAAGTAATAAACCGAAGGAACAGCTAATAATGTGTTACTCACTTGTTAGCTTTAGCGGGAGTTATGTTTAATATCCTCGTAGTTAGCTAGAAGTGTGAAGAAGTGTGAATTTTTAAGACAAATCATAAAAAGCAGTGATCAGACAGAACATGAGCAGAATTCACCTGGTTAAATAGAATTTACACAAGTGTGCAAAAAACAAGTTTCCAGTTTTGTTGTGCCAAGATCATTATTCCAAGTAGGGCTGTGTTATATCACAGAAATATTCTATCACATACGTAGTAGCAGAAACTGAGGGAAGTTTGATACCTTAGACTGCTAGCTAAACCTTACGCCTTAGCTGACAGTGTAAATAATACCTAGCTGATGATGTGACTAATACATACCTAGCTGATGATGTAACTAATACATACCTAGCTGATGATGTGACTAATAGATACCTAGCTGATGATGTGACTAATACATACCTAGCTGATGATGTGACTAATAGATAAGTAGCTGATGATGTAACTAATACATACCTAGATAATGATGTAACTAATACATACCTAGCTGATGATGTGACTAATACATACCTAGCTGATGATGTGACTAATAGATAAGTAGCTGATGATGTAACTAATACATACCTAGATAATGATGTAACTAATACATACCTAGCTGATGATGT
>CM074985.1:1516143-1530606 GCA_037576825.1 Pangasius krempfi | reverse complement strand
TAGCTGATGATGTAACTAATACATACCTAGCTGATGATGTGACTAATAGATAAGTAGCTGATGATGTAACTAATACATACCTAGATGATGATGTGACTAATAGATAAGTAGCTGATGATGTAACTAATACATACGTAGCTGATGATGTAACTAATACATACTAATGTTACTAATAGTCCTGTACTGATTCCCTAATGTGTAGCTAATGATGTATCTAAATCATAGTTGACGATGTATCTAATACGTAGCTGATGACGTGGCTAATATTTAGCTAATCCATAAGATTTTAGGACTTAACTGAAAGTCAGTATTTGACCTTGTATTTGTTTTATTTTCCTTCCAGCCAGATATCTGTAACGCCTCTGTAACGCCTCTGTAACGTTTTTTTTCCTTTGCCTTTTGGCAGGTGACCGCACGATGAGCAGCTCCCTCTCTGCCTCTCAGCTCCACACAGTCAATATGAGAGATCCACTCAACCGTGTGCTGGGTCAGTAGTGTGTGCGTGTGCGTGTGCGTGTGCGTGTGCGTGTGTGTGTGTGTGTGTGTTCAACTTTATCTGTTTGTACTTGGCTTTTCCGCTTAACTAGCAAATGCAGTTTAGCTTAGCTGTGCTAACGCTGTCTAGCCGTGGGTAGAAATTAACTTTTTTTTTGACCAGTGGTTTACTGCAGCTAAGTAATGGATGTTTTAAAATTTAAATTTTTGCTTAATATTGTGAAATCCAGAGCTACGCAATAGCGTCACTGTCTGAAGGAAGCAACTTTCTCTTTCGTGTGAACTCTTGGAGCCCACTAGGATATCTAAAGAGCCCTTTACATTTGTCTTTATTTTATTTTTTGATTTTATTTTTTGTTTTTTGTTTTGTTTTATTTATATTATTTTTTTTTTTATTTTGTTGCCTAATATTTAATTTTTTATTTTACTTTGTTTATTTTGATACATTTTTAAACTTTTTATTTTATTTTGTTTTTTTAAAAAAGTAATAATTTTTTTTTTTTTTTAAATAATTATTTAGGTATTTTATTGTTCTTTTTATTTTCAGTGTAGCTTCAGTGTAGTTAAGCTGCGTGTGTGTTGGGAGTGGTTTTGCTGGAAACCAATCTTACATGATTTGTTAAAATGTTTAGCCGTCCTTCGTGCTCACGGAGCAGAGTATGAAGAGTTTCCTGATGGAACTTTGTAGTTAAGGGTCTCATTTGACTAATAGGATTAGCTAAGTTGTGTTTTTTATTTTGCTCTGTAGCAAATCTGTTCTTGCTCATCTCCTCCATCCTGAGCTCGAAGACCGCCGGCCCTCACTCACAGTTCGTGCAGAGTTTCATCGAGGAGTGTGTGGAGTGTTCGGAGCAGGGCAGCCGGGGTAGCATCCTGCAGTTCATGCCCTTCACTATGGTGAGACACACACACACACACACACACACACACACACACACGTCTGGAGCCAAAAGGACCAGAAGTCCTCACAATGATACTACAATGTCAGAGGTCCTCACAGTGATAGGGCAGAGTTAAATGTGTTCCTTATAATAGGACAATGTCAGAGGTCCTCACAACGACAGAACCGTGTCAAAGGTCCTCACAAAGATATGATGATGTCTGAGGTCCTCACAACGACAGAACCGTGTTAGAGGTCCTCACAAAGACAGAACAGTGTTAGAGGTCCTCACAAAGACAGAACAGTGTCAGAGGTCCTCACAAAGACAGAACAGTCTCAGAGGTCCTCACAAAGACAGAACAGTGTCAGAGGTCCTCACAAAGACAGAACAGTGTCAGAGGTCCTCACAAAGACAGAACAGTGTCAGAGGTCCTCACAACGACAGAACAGTGTTAGAGGTCCTCACAACGACAGAACAGTGTCAGAGGTCCTCACAAAGACAGAACAGTGTCAGAGGTCCTCACAACGACAGAACAGTGTCCGAGGTCCTCACAAAGATATGATGATGTCAAATCTATTATTGTAAAAACTGGGAGACAAATATTTCTTGTTGCCTCAAGTTACTGAGGTCAACCCAGCCACTGGGAGTGCGCTCTCAGTGCCGGTCCCAAGCCCGGATAAAATGGGACGTTGCGTCAGGAAGGACATCCGACGTAAAAGCCGTGCCAAATCAAACACGCGGACCAATGATGCGCTGTGGCGACCCGTAACGGGAACAGACGAAAGAACTACAACAACAATAGGGCCTTTCGCACCGCTTTAGTTCCAGGACTAAATGTACAGTATTATTTCCCAGTACCATTTAAAGGGTTGCATTCGAAAGGCCATAATAACAACAACAACAACAACCTCAAGTTACTGAGGTAATGTAAGATCTTCGTGTGTGTGTGTGTGTGTGTGTGTGTGTGTGTGTTTTCACAGGTTTCTGAGCTGGTCAAGCTGCATGCACTCGCCAAACCCAAAGTTGTCCTGTCCATCACAGATCTGACGCTCCCGCTGGGCCGAAGAGTAGCTGCCAAAGCCATTGCCACTTTGTAGTACACACACACACACACACACACACACACACACACACACACACACCTACTGAGTGATGGCACTATGCAAATCATACTGATTTCCAGTAAAATAACGGTTCCCCTGTCAGCAGCTTGCGGCTTCACAGTTACTCCTGATTTGAACATCACACTCCCACATCTGAAGAACTTCTGACATCTCTGAAGATCGTCGATGTCATTGGTCTTAGCTTCTTTGCTTGATAGGCATCATCTGCTTACCACCATCACCATCACCATCACCATCAAAAGAAAAGAAAAAAATACGGAATGATGGACTCATGTTTGTATATAGAACTTTTTTTTTTTTTATACTCAATAAACCGTGACTTATTAACTTTATTAACATCTGACTTCATTGTATGTATTTATTGTTAAACTGAAATTTCTAGTCATTTAATGTCTTCACTTTGTAATAAATAATCTTGTAATTGAATTTAAACTTTGATAATAATTTTTAATCAGCAGATCAAGGTCAAAAGTTCAACTGGTTAGAAATAGTGTATTTGTCTTAAAATAGTATTTAAAGGATTTAAAACGGTCCGTAAACAATAACGTTAAGAAAAGGTCGTCCAGATCGGCAAAAATCAAGATTAAGGTCGATTTCTAAATGTTATTTATTTATTTATTTTTAAAAAAAAATCAAGCATACGAAATGCCACTAGAAGAAAAAAATGAAAAAAAAACCCCAAAGTATATATGTATAAATTAGCCATTTTCGTTATAAATAAATAAATAAATAAATAAATAAATAAAATAAAATAGTTGCTTTTTGCACCAATACAGCAAATGAAAATTTGAAAATGAATAAAACGTTTTGCGTTTTTTTTTTTTTTTTTTTTTTTTTTAAACACATTTAAAGATCAAGATTAAAGTTTGAAACTGAATAAAAATCCTTTTTTTGTTTAAGATTAAAGTATCATTTTCATTCGTTTTAAAGAGATATAGTCTATAATCTGTATGGTTAGCAGTATTCAGTGTTTCCACATAAAAGTGTGTGAGAATGTGTGAGTGTGTGAGAATGTGTGAGTGTGTGTTTGTGTGTGTGAGTGTGAGTGTGTGTGTGTGAGAATGTGTGAGTGTGTGAGAATGTGTGAGTGTGTGAGTGTGTGAGTGTGTGTTTGTGTGTGTGAGTGTGAGTGTGTGTGTGTGAGAATGTGTGAGTGTGTGAGTGTGTGTTTGTGTGTGTGAGTGTGTGTGTGTGTTTGTGTGTGAGTGTGTGTGTGTGTGTGTGTGAGAATGTGTGAATGTGTGAAACCAGATGTATGATCTGGAAATCGCGCTAATGCTGATGCTGCCATTGTGGGACAAATTTGCCTGCAAAGCAGAAAAACATCTGCCGCTGCGTTTAATACGTTTTATGTGCCTACGCAGACCGTCACCGGGGCAGTGAGGCTCCGCTTTTACCTTTATTTACTGCCACTTTATTAACTACACCTACGTCACGGCTACGCTCATTGTCCAGTGTATCAGGTTCGCCTTCAAACCTGTCGAACGTTACACATATTGTGTATTAGCTGAGTATCGTGTGTATTTGACTTAGTTAACATTTATATATATATATATTTTTTTTTAAGTGGCCAAAACTTCCGGTTATCCCTAATAAATAACATCTTGAGTTAACATCTTAACTCAGACAGATGAGTGTCAGTTTTATCCCCAAGCGTCTGGTGGTTAGTCATTTTTTTCAGGCGTTTAGTAAAGTTGTGTGTCGCTGTTTTCGTGCATCAAACCGCACTAAAGAATTCTCGACTGATTTACAAAACTTTCGCTGATTTTTCTCCGCCAATCAGCCGTAAATTACTTCACGCGCTGACTCCTCCTCCTTATACGGGGTGCCATTACTTTTGTCTTAATCGAATGGCTAAATCTTATTTAATTTATGCACTTGTTTTGGAGTCACGTTCTTTTTTTTTTTTTTTTTTTTTTTTTTAAAGGTAGCTGAATTTTTAATCAGTAGAACGTTTCTTCTGCTCCTGCGAACGATTTCTTCTTCGTCAATGAATAAATTCGTAAAAAAAAACAAACAAAAAAAACAAAAAACGTCGTGGACTGATATTAAACCTTGAACGTTTTTTGTTAAATAATAAATGCTCGTTTCTTTTCAATACCCAAGTCACTACTCAAATGGTCTAACATTTATACCTTCGTTAAATGTCGAAGTTTGGAAAGATCCCCACGGGCTGAAAGTAGCTAAAAGTTTTAAGTCTCGGTTTCCAATACGAGTTTCGCGCTGCGGTTTTTTTCGAATTGTTTACCCCGTACCCGACTCAAATCGGCAACCAAAAGGAATGAATCATTTCAGCATTATGTTGTGAAGCAAGATTAAATATCTCTAATATCTGGAAAGAAAATCTAATATTGGTAACAGCAGAAAGTGCTTTGCACCAAGAACCCGTGTGAAAGTAACGCGGAAGAGCAACGGTTACGTAACGGCTACGCGGCAGCAACAGCTGGAAGGAAGTGTCTTTCTAAATGTCTCTAGGCTCAGTGTCAATGCGGCAAAAAAAAAAAAAAAAAAAAAAGCTTTAGTCATCCGTCAGGTGGTCGCGCTTGTCAGAGTGACTGTGGTCTTTATGCTCGAGGATGCACTCCCTCTAATATGTTATGGTTTCTACGGAAACGGGTTCATTTACAGGGTCTTGCACATCGGACGCTCCACATAAACACGTGTTAATGACTGATCCAGTGACCTTTTTTTTCTGGAAGGAGTCTCCAGTATCGGTGCTTTGTAACGTTTCCGAGTGTTCGTATCTCCAGGACGGAGGAGTTTTTATGTGAGAATGAGTGTTTATACCTGCTGAAGTGAGAAGTTGTTTCGCAGATGATCCGTAATATCAAGTTGATTAAAAAAAAAAAAAAAAAAACGTATGATGCGTCCCTTTTTTTAATAAATAAAAATTGTAATTTGGTATATAAGAGGAATAAAACACTCGGGGATGTGCTGTTATAGGAAAATAATCAGCTTCCAGGTGCTAACGAGATTTCATCACACACACACACACACACACACACACACACACACACACACACACACACACACACACACACACACACTATTATATCTTCTGTAACATCAGACAAGTGCATTAAAAGCATTAATTTATTTTAAAATATGAAATAAGAAATATGAACTATATGAGGCCTCATTTATGGGGCCCTCGCTTTTTTCCTCTCTTTTTAGGAAAAGCCAGATTTTCTCTCTTTTTTTTTTTTTTTTTTTGTTGTTGTCGAAATATTGGAAAGTTTTTCAGTGATAAAACAGGGATTTCCCAAACGATGAACGAATGTCAGCTCAAGACAAAAATATGACTTATGTGGGATCTGAGGCTGTCGATTTAAAAATAACTGCTCCATAGTGACTGCATTAGCATGTGACAGGATTTCCCTTCCTGTGCAAAACCGAGGAGGTCACGCAAGCGCGTCACGATGCTGCGCAATACGCGTGGAGTTGCCAGGCGTTTCACCAACACTGGCCGTGGAGAGTTTCCTAGAAAAAAGAAACGAGAGTAGAAGTGCCAGCGGGTTTCTGTTCAATCTTTAATCTGTCCTCCGAGTCATTAGACTGAACATCATGACAAATCACGGCATGACGAATGAAGGTCCGATCCAGAAGGTCAGATAAATGCAAATAGGGATTAAAAAAACCTGGATTTAGTGAGTTTGAGACAGAAGTGAAGATTAAATTTCCTTCGTTTGACGTCACAACCACAAAGTCTTTAACTGAGTAGCTGCTGTAGAGTTGCGTCCCATTTTTCCGACTCGACCTTAAGTCACTCGGTCACCACTTCAGTGTGTTTCATTCAGGAAATTATTCAATTTCTTCTGCTTTTTTTTTTTTTTCTTCAAGTGCCTTTTTCCAGATTTTAATTTTATGCGGACATTTAGAGAGTTTATTGTTACTTTCTCAATGTATATATTATTATTATTATTTTTTTAAAATCAATTTTACATTAAAATTTTATTTCTTTTTTTTGCATTTTATTTTACAGTTACTTTTCATTTGTATTCATTTTTATATACTTTTTAAAATATTATTATTGTTGTTAATAATAAATGAATTATTGTTTTAATAAAGTTTCTTATCTTATTAAATATTAATATGATACAATATAGTAGTAATAATATTATATGATATATGAAAGAAAAATGACATTGTGTTAACGTTTTAGTTATTTATTCTTTTTTTTTTGTTTAATACAAAAGTAGTACTTCGGTCAAACGGAAAGAAATGGGTAAAAAAAATAAAAAATAAAAAAAAGAATCAGTCAAATGTTTTTTCCAAAAAAAAAAAAGCAACCAATAAATATTCCTAAAAAAAAAAAAAAAGACATTTCTCATAATATGTGACAATAAAAACTTATTACATATTACCATATGCATATATTATATAAATAAAAAAATATAAGATATATTAATGATAAAATGTTCTTATAAATACAAGTAAATAAATAATGATGTCCAGCATAGATGCTCTACAGTAAAAGAAGAAAATAAACATTTAACATTGATACAAAATACATTCAGCCCAAAAGACCTAATGTAGATCATAACTGGCTTGTGGTGGTGATGAGGAGGTGATTAAAGAACATCACCACCACCATCATCATCATCACCACCACCACCACCACCATCATCATCATCACATGGCAAGTGAACAAAGTTACTAAGGAAAACCAGTAAGGTGATCAAATGACCATGAGCTCACTACTCCGTGATGTGGGTGATGGGTGTGGCGTAAATAAATAAATAAATGAATAATTAAATAAATACTCGCATTATTTAAGCCCATGTGCTCCCAGATATTGACAAATCATGTAAACAAATGATTCACCCGAAAAGCGGAGGCCAGTAGTAACGTACATCAACACTGTCCACAAAAACCTTAACATTTTCATTACAGAATTCGTTATTAGGTTCCATGGATTTATGAATCTTGAGTCTCTTGTTCTACCGGGGAGATGATCATGCTCTGGAGGCTACGGCTAACGTCCTTGGCGAACTGTCTCAGCTGGATCAGGGACAGATGTGCTGCCACCTGAGACATGTATTTGTTTTCTAGTTTAGGAGCCAAATCCTCCTGCAGCTGGCTTTCTGGTACCTTCTCTGGCCCATTCACCGCCTTAATCAAATGCTGCATCTGGTGAATCCAAGAGGAATGAAAGAAGATGAGCAAGAAGATTCATAGTGGGAGAAGAGAAAATTCCAACAAAGCTGAAGATTTACGCTGCTACTAGGATCTAGGGAGGGTTTATTACCTTGTGGATGTGCAGCAGTGAATCTCGCAGGTCATACAGGAGTCCATTCGGCTTCTTGGATTTAAAGTGCGACAGCTCGCTGATCACCTTCAGCAGGGTCTTGTGCAGCTTGAGACCCTCGGCTATGCGGCCCAAGGAAATGTCCTGGAAAGAATGTGTTGAGGGAAGACCAACAGACGTTACACACTTGCCCCTTATCTGGTACGCATGAGCAAGTATTCCCTGGGCTTTCAATATATCATCTGTTTTAGCAGGATATATTTATGTGCTAAAGCATTTCTATAAACTGATAGTTCTATAAACTAGTCTTTTGAGTTTAAAAAAAAAAAAAAAATCAGTACATACCAGTTTAAACTTGTCTGAGAGGGGCTGAAGAGGACTTGGTTCTGGTAAATCAAGAGACTCCTTGAGGAACTGCAATGTGCTCAAATCACTCTCGTCTAGAGACAGCGTCTGCAGAAGAAAAGGAAGGGAAGTTATTTTAAAAGCGTGTTCAGACAGGATGTAGGGACCAAGTCTGCAACCATCAGCACATACTGAAAGCGCTCAAGCCCCGCAGTGTACCGCACAGATCTGTCCTCATCTTACCGTAGTGTGGATCAGTGATTTGTGCACGGCAGGAATTTCGCCGAGTATCTTCGTGATCAAGCTGAGAGCGCTCTCTGCAGCGTCCTGAAATTCAGAGCTTCTCATGACCTCCATATCCTTTACATCCACCATCTGTTGAGTCTCTGGTACCGGCGCTGAAAGCACAAATCTTCCCAAAGTGCTTAGAGCAAAGTACATACCTGCGGAGGACAGAAGAGAAGGAAGACTTAGATTTTCATTGGATTATCAAGATGCAACATGATCAGCTCAGCCAACCCAGAGAGCGAAGCAGAAGGACTGGCTGAAAATACACGAGCCTCGGGCATTTGACAGTTGAGTGACGGAGTACTACAAGTTGCAAAATCATCTTCAGAGCCAAGCAGCGAATTCAGAGCCAGAGGCAAGATCTTGCAGACTACCCTTTCACTACAGGTGGCATTCCTTTCTACATAACTGCATAAACTGAGCTATAATTATGCCTGAGATAAAATGAGCATGTACTCACCGAGATAGAAGTACATATTAGCTTAGTTCAGCTTGTTTCACAGTTTCAGTCAGCTATACTGGCCATCTAAAGGTTTGAGGCCGTATAAGTAGTAGGCATCCACCGAAAGATGCCGGAAACTATGATGTCACAGGAAACTTTCATCATCTTACTTTTTTTTTTTTTTCCATTTTAAGTAAGGTCAATCATTTCGCTTATTCCTTAATGGTCACTACTCAAATAAATATAATTTATAAATATACATTTAAAAAGTTGAATCTAGACTACTATTTACTGTTGTCTAATACCTGTTTTTTTTTTTGTTTTTTTTTTCAGATGTATTTTTTAATCACTACTTTTAAAAAAAAATCTTTCTTGACTAAATAATTGCTGCCATTAACACCATTTCCAGTTAATCTTACTGATGTCAGGAGTCACACCTTTCACCAGGTCCAAAAGCATTACAGAGTTTACCGTAGCTTACCTCACTCAGAGTGATGATTTGGTAATCACTGTAGGTCAAAATGTTTTTGTAAATGTTCTTGCTTAAATTTTACTGTTCATCATTTCTGAGAAAACGGTGAACAATTCTTTTTGATGACTTGTCCTATACTCATACAACTCGCCTCCAATTTACGAGACTAATAGGAAGATTGGGCGTTCAAATGCAAGCTCCGGCAAGCCACCAAGGTTGGGTCCTGGTGTAAGACATTTAACTCTCAATTGCTCAGTTGGAGCCAGTCTGGACTGTAAGTCACTTTGGATAAAAGTGTCACCCAAATAAATGTCCTGTTTCATAAACAAATTGCAGGCGCTGCTATGCAGCAGCAGCTGGTTAGTATCGTTTGTGTTGTTCTGGCTGTGCGCAATATTCCCCTTCCAAACCAGTCCTGATCTCGTCTTAAACGTGCCCCCAAAAACGTGTCTGTATGCTATAGCATGCAGTTAATATACACAAAGCTACTGAGCAAGAGACAATTTGGAGCTATTGAAGCATGTTAGGGGTGGAATGGTGGTGCAGTCGGTAGCGCCTAACGTCCCAGGTTCCATCCCGGTTCCATCCCGAGCTCAGGTTACTGTCAGTGCAGAGTTTCGCATGTTATTCCGATGTCTGTGTGGGGTTTCCCTGGGTTTCGCAGTTTCTTCCCACCTCCCAGAAACATGTCGGTAGTGGACTGGATATTCTAAACAGCCCCTAAGTGTGAATGAATGTACGAGTGTGTCCACTGTAAACGATTACCGTACAACCAAAGCGCTCAGATTATGGCCATGTGCAAACCATTGCATCAGCACCAGTTAAGTTAACCATTTTTATTAACTCAATACTAATTAAAATGCCATTCAGACAAATTCTTTACCACTTTAAAGAGTGCCAACTGGTATTGACTCATTCCTGTTTGCTTTCAAGTTCCCGAGTTAGGTTTGTGCCCCCCTGATGATGAAATCTCGGTTTTACGCATTATATTCACTGTAAAGGTTAACTCACAGCGCTCTAAAATTCAACCTGCTGAAAAGTCCGCGCTGAGGAAACTTCTGCTCTAACATAACCGGCCGTATGAAGCTCGCACATCTCTCTGTCATTATAACTGATAATTCATTTACTTTTTTTTACAAAATGTTGAATTCTGAATTCTGATTGGTCAGGATTTGTTGATTTCACGTTCTACAAATGATCCACAACATTAAATGTAACTATAGCTATAACTATATGGATAGAAAGTATAATGTGACACTCTTTAATAAATTAAAAAAAAAATAATAATCATCATGTAAATATCATCAGAATAATAAGCTTCATTTTCGAGTATTTTTTGATTGAGGCAAGACAATAAAATAAATAAATAAATAAATAAAAAATAAAATAGATAATAGGTGATGTGGAATTTTTTGGATGTAGGAAAAACGTTTGATGTGCTCCCACTAGTACACGTGGTTTATATAAGGTTTAGAAAGGAAAAAATTAATGCCATGACATACTTTTCCTTGTCACTGGGATGCTTTTACTAAGAAAAGTACCTTTTAAAGCTTTAAAAGGTAAAATCTTTTTTATAGCTACAATATTGCCACATTTCCAGGTGAAAGATGTATATTAAAGGTACAAAAGTTAAGATCAGTGACAACAATTTGGTGCCCTTTTTTTTCCGGAGAGCGCGTAGAGGAAACAGCCTTTTCAAGCATATAGGACAGGATGTGATTTTGCCGAGTGGGCGGAGCTTAAAAACTTCGTCAAAGTTTCCCAAAGACTGGGAAAAACCTCACCTGGTCTTTAGTTAATCGTCAGCTAACCCAGTTTGGGGTGATTCTGTGCTCACCGTAGCCTCAGATTCCTGTTCTTGGCTGACAGGAGTAGGATCCATCCTCCTGACATGCTTTTCTGCTCACCATGGTTGTAAAGAGTGATTATTTGAGTTACCGTAGCCTTCCTGTCATCTGTCTGTCTATTCTCTTCTGAGCTCTCTCTCATCAGCAAGGTGTTTCCACCTGCGGAACTCACACTCGCTTGATGTTTTTTGTTTTTCGCACCACTCTATAAACTCGTATAAACTCTAGAGACTCTTCTGTGTGAAAATCCCAGCAGGAGATCAGCCGTTTCTGAAAACACTCAAACTGGCACCAACAACCAGACCATGCTCAAAGTCACAGAGATCTCACATATTTTTTTCCCCTCATTCTGATGTTTAATGTGAACATTAACTGGACCTTTTGACTTGTATTTCATGATTTTATGTATTACACTGGCTGCTGCCAAATGGTTGCTGATTGGATAACTGCATGAATGAGCACACATACATGTATTTGTTTGTGTGTTTTTAAAAAAACCAAAAAAAAAAAACCATTTTATAGACACAATTAATCAAAAACATAATAAATGAATAATTGATATGACCAAAACAGTCCTCCCTGCAGTGCCTCACCTTAAATCAGTGTTTTGATGCTATCTGTCTGTCTATCTGTCCATCTATTTACTGAATGCCTTTTTGTGCTTTCCGCAGTTCAGACATAACTTTGTGACACACGAGTCATCTGTTCCTTCAGCTGCATCACTTGTCGGTTTTGTAAGCTTATGCCATTGTACATGCTGAATCATACAGAGAAAAGACAGAGCAAGACAAGGAAAAAAGGAAAAAAAATCATTACGCGGAACAGATGTCCTCATCAGCATGAGTTTTGTGACATTTCTTTACAGTGAATCAGGACCAGGTCTTGGGCTTTAACGGTTTATATACGCCTCAGGTGTAATCGAGCAGGTAAAACAAAAAATACAAACAACAGTAAACTAGTGATTAGTAATAACATTACTGCCCCCTGCTGGAACAGAATAAAACGGAATGAGAAGGGTGCCACTACAATCTGAATTTAATACGGACAAATCTGAATTGTTATGCCTTTAGTCGAATTTGTAATAGAAGTTTTGTACAATTGAAATTGGCTTGAATTTTTGTACAGGGTTTCAAATAAAATCTGATGATGATCACTTGTAGAAAATTCAAATTCGATATTTGGTGGCACAATCCATTTCAAACCCTGACATAAATATACACTGTACATAAAAACCCCTGTACGCAATTATCCAATCTGCCAGGGACAGGAATCTGAGGTTGAAATTTGGAAAAATGACCAGCCGACATTTTTCTAATCTTTAACCCTCCAGTGTGGGTGAGTCTCAGGTTCTTGTTCTTGTTCTAGTTTGACGTACTGTGCGTTCTGAGATGCTTTTCTGCTCGCCACGGTTGTAAAGAGTGGTTGAGTTACCATAGCATGCTTGTCACACCAGTGTTGCCAATTTAGAGATTTTTTTTTGCTATATTTGGCAACTTGTTTTTTTTTACAAGTTGAGAGTCGACCCAACACCAGTATGTAAAGCCTGCCTGAGTTGCGCTTGGAAGAGCTCATGTTCCCAGAGACCATCACTATTGTTCCCAACTAATCACTGATCAGCATTGTTCCCATCAACCAATCACTGATCAACATTGTTCCCATCGACCAAGCACTGATCACCATTGTTCCCATTGACCAATCACTGATCAGCATTGTTCCCATTGACCAATTACTGATCAGCATTGTTCCCATTGACCAATCAGTGATCCCCATTGTTCCCACTGACCAAGCACTGATCAACATTGTTCCCATTGACCAATCACTGATCAGCATTCTTCCCATTGACCAATCACTGATCAGCATTGTTCCCATTGACCAAGCACTGATCAGCATTGTTCCCATTGACCAATCACTGATCCCCATTGTTCCCATTGACCAATCACTGATCCCCATTGTTCCCATTGACCAATCACTGATCAGCATTGTTCCCATTGACCAATCACTGATCCCCATTGTTCCCATTGACCAATCAGTGATCCCCATTGTTCCCATTGACCAATCACTGATCAGCATTGTTCCCATTGACCAATCAGTGATCCCCATTGTTCCCACTGACCAAGCACTGATCAACATTGTTCCCATTGACCAATCAGTGATCCCCATTGTTCCCACTGACCAATCACTGATCAGCATTGTTCCCATTGACCAATCAGTGATCCCCATTGTTCCCATTGACCAATCACTGATCAGCATTGTTCCCATTGACCAATCACTGATCAGCATTGTTCCCATTGACCAATCAGTGATCACGATTGTCCTCACATTTCTTTGTGCTTCCTTTTAAACTCTTCTTCCATCCATAAATGTTTTCTTCATGTCTATTTCACAACTCCTCGCTATCGCTCCTTCTTTTTAACATGAAAAGGTTAGTTTATTATAATCTGTTGTCTTCTATTCAGACAAAACTGTATTCTGTTTTTGCTATTTTCTATTCTAAGTGTCTTCAGAAAATCTTCCTACTTCATACACACAAATCTGATCAGTGATTAAAATTAGTCTGCGACGTCACCTAGCGGCTTCTAGCAGCTTTCTGCGCATGCTTTAGCTACTTTCCTCCGAAAAACAAAACAGATCTCGCTCATCAGACCTGTGAACTCCAGAGAATGTTGTGCGTGAAATAACTTCATGACTGAGCAGCTGTACAGGTGTTCCTATTAAGATAGTAAAATAAGTGTATTAATACATCAACACATTACACATCTGCTTCAAAGAAGAGACGAACAACCTCGAGGTTTGCTTAGATGTAACGTGTCATTGTGTAAAATGGCTGATTATTCACTGCAATCACTGTAAATCACCTGCTCCTATTGCACACAGTAAAGGAGATGATATGAGATCCAGCATTAACTTCAGATCTGTTGCCGCAATGCAGGTTCCTCAAATTTTTTTCTCAAGAAAAATGATGTGCCACCAGCGATGACACAGCTTCTTCTGATATAACGTTCATCATCACAGGATGGTGTGATGAGTAGTTTTACTCTTTCCAATGGAAAAAGAAAGAAAGAATGAAAGAATCCTGGCACTATTGAGGACTTCTGTTTTCTGAAATGACATCATATATATATACACAGTCAGGTCCGGAAGTATTTGGACAATGACAGAGTTTTTGTGATTTTGCCTTTATTCACCACCCCAATGGATTTGAAATTAAACAATCAGGATGTGATGGAAGTTTATTTTAAGACGCTCCACAAAAATATGGCATTTACTATTTAGGAATTACAGCCATTTTCAGCAAAGTACCTCCATTTTCAGGGGCTCAAA
>CM074985.1:1501990-1516043 GCA_037576825.1 Pangasius krempfi | reverse complement strand
ATGGGCTCCAGACTTCAGGCCGTCATTGACTGCAAAGGATTTTCATCCAAGTATTAAAATTATGGTTATATTTACAACTATGTCACTTTGTCCAAATACCTCTGAGCCCCTGAAAATGGAGGCACTTTGCTGAAAATGGCTGTAATTCCTAACATCTTGATTGTTTTATTTCAAATCTATTGTGGTTGTGTAAAAAAGCAACATCACAAAAACTCTGTCACTGTCCAAATACTTCCGGACCTGACTGTATATATATATATGATGTCATTTCAGAAAACAGAAGTCCTCAATAGTGCCAGGATTCTTTCATTCTTTCTTTCTATTTCCATCGGAAAGAAAGTGTAAAAGCTTCATTAGTAATGAATCAGTACAAAGCTTATTATTACACCATCCTGTGATGATGAACGTTATATCAGAAGAAGCTGTGTCATCCCCGGTGGCTCATCACATTTCTTGAGAAAAAAGTTCATACTATATGTACAATAAATCCGATTATTATAATTATATGACTGATAAATGACTTGGGGTGTGTGGGTGTGTGTGTGTGTGCGCGCTGATGCTTTTTTTACTACAGGTGGGTGTGTGTGAGTGTACCAGTGTCCACACACACATCATTCCATTAGCACAGCTTCTGCTCTAACGTTCATGATCACCGCAAGCGAATTTCCTTTATGTTGTAATTAGAAGTCAGGCCTTCACTCAGCGCGGATGAACTGTAAACTTGTTTCAATGAAAAATGTCACGTGATTCCTGTAATGGAAAAGGAGCGGGTAGTTTTGGAAATAAATAATTATTTATTTTCAAAAGAAAACATGAGTGGGAACGAATAATCTTATATCTGGATTGGACCAAAGGCTTTAAGCAAATTTAATTTAATTTTTTAAACTTGAGTATTAGTCTTTGTAATTAAAAAATAATAATACATATTATTTTTTATATTATGTAAAATTATTATTAGTATAATATGTAAAATATTGCGTTACATATAAAACATATTAAACAACTTAGAACATGGCACCTTTTGTTCGAACCCACCCATTTTCAAAAATATTGGAACATGCGACTGGAACAGGTGTTTCTTGCTGCCCAGGTGTGTCCTGTTAGGTTGATTGTTTAAACATTTCATAGCTCTGAATGTCTATTCATGGTTTGAGTCGTCTGGGTTTCACCTGTGAAGACTGTATTTGTTGTTTAAAAGGATAAACAAACATGAAGACCAGAGAGCCGTCTATGGGAGAAAAACAAGCCAAGAAAATCAATCGGAGCCAGTGCACAAGCATTGGGCATAGCCAATACAACAATTTGTAATGTCCTGAAAAAGAAAAACACTAATGTACTAGCAACCAGACATGGAACAGGTCAACCAAGGACAACAGCAGTAGTATTGTAAGAGCTGTGAGGAAAAGCCCAAAGACAACAGTGACATCACCAACAACCTCCACAGGGCTGGGGTGAAGGTATCACAATCCAACGTCTGAAGGAGACTTCGAGAGCAGAAATATGTAGGCGAATTCACAAAGAAATACAGAGATGAGCCACAAAAGTTCTGGAACCAAGACTGACCTCTACCAAAGTGTTGGAAAGGCCAAAGTGTGGAGAAAAGAAAGGATCTGCTCATGATCCAAAACATACGAGCTCATGGGTCAAGCATGGTGGAGGTAATGTCATGGCTTGGGTTTGCATGACTGCTTCTGGAACAGACTCACTGATCTTTACTGATGATGGAACTCATGATGGTAGCAGCAGAATGAGTTCAGAAGCCTACAGAAACTTTCTGTCTGACAATTTACAGATTGCAAGCAAGGGATATGCAACCAAATATTAAGGGTTAGTTATTTTAATTTATTTTAAGACTATCTGTTCCTATACTTTCACTCATCTAAAAATTCTTACTGGCATAATTTTGACTTCTGATTTGTTCAATTGTTATTTTATTTTATTTTATATTTTTCGTTTAATCGCTTTGAGGTTGGGGACAAAGATTTTATTATATATAATAATAGTTTTTCATATATATATATAATTACAATTATAAAAGTTCGTTAGATTTTTTTTATTTTTTTTAAACAATTCACAGTGACACCATAAAACGGTCTGGGATTTCCCTCTCGTCACAGTTTGTTCCAGCAGGTGGCACTGTTCTCGTATACAATCCGTGACTAGCCTTAGAAAAGAACCATAAAATGTCAGTGACACACACACACACACACATACACACACACACACACACAGCTCCTGAACTCTCCATCCCCTCCTGTGGAAGGTGAGCCGCACTAAAATGTAAGTGAACCTGAGGCAACAGGTTTGTGTTTGGTATCAGGCTATAACATTACCTGTCATACCCCACACACACACACACACACACACACACACACACACACACGCACACACACACACACAAAACTCCAACTGACAGAGACCCTATTAGTTTACTTTTCCATTCAGCTGTCTGGAACAGGCTCTAATGTCTTTTGGCCACCGTACACACAATACCTGTGTGTGTGTGTGTGTGTGTGTGTGTGTGTGTGTGTGTGTGAATTTTTTTAATTTATGCCTGTATAACTGAATCTAATCATGTCATGTTTAACTTTTCATCTTATGTACAGTATGTGGATGTTCTTCTGTTTGCCTCATCACATAACACTTGTGCGTTCCTGAGCCGATGTTATTTCTTCACGTCTTCACGTCCTCAGTTCCTCGCCGTGTCCCTGCAGTTGTCCAGTTCTGTGTGTGTGTGTGTGTGTGTGTGTGTGTGTGTTTGTTTGTGCGTGAGAGCGAATTAGATGTCAAAGAGGGACGACATACCATCTATATTTCAGTAGTGCTTGTCAGACGCGCCTTGGCTCGTTTTAGTTCTTTGAACTCTGCTTTTCTCTGACAGTCTCCGACTTCCTGCTCAGTGACACACAACAACCTTGTCTTCTTTGTGCACTAATCTGGAAATGGTTTGTCAATTCAACCCTCTTTATTTCACCTGGCAAACGCTTCGTCTGTGTCGTAACAGGTTTGATGTTTGGTGTTCTGCGTTTTGCCCCTTTAAAGTAGTAACAGGGTAGAAAGTAACAGGCTCTGTTTTTTTTTTCTTCTTTAGAATAGAACTACAAACACAAATACACAAAATGTACTGAACTAGCATCCATGTTAAGAGCATGAGGACTTTCCTAGGGATCTATTTACAGTGTACGTTTTAAATGAATATGTCTATAAATTTGGGAACAGGGTTGTACTTTCAAAGTGACCTCGGCACTCAATATCACAATAACGTTGAAAAGAAAGAAAGAAAGAAAAAAAGAACGACAATACTTTTCTTCTTCCCATGATCTTCAGGAAATTCGGTTTCCATTCAGCTAATTTCGTGACTTCCTCCGATGGCAGCTTGTTGCACCAGAACTAATTTAGGGGTTTCTTTCTTTTCTTTCTTTCTTTCTTTCTATTTATGGGGTTCTTTTTACTTTAATTTAGTGTTTTGTTTTGTTTTACTTATACAATAACATTACAAAATGTGTAAAAGTTCCAGAAGAGTGAATACTTATGCAATGTATTGTATCTAACACAGATATACAAAGTGGTAGAATCCAGTTTTAAAGACTGTTACGAAGGATAGAGGTATTAAATAATAAAAAAAACCCAGACAAAAACGTAAAACTGTAAAAACGTACAGAAGGCAGAATGACGGTTTCGTGACGAGCCTGTTTTAAGGCAGCGGTATCCCCCTGAAAAGTGAAAAGTGATTTGTGTTTGCAATCGAGCTGCACAAACAGTCGCGTCTCCAGATAATAATCACGGTTATGAAAGCCTTTAGTCATCTCCTTTATGGCTTCACTTTCCGATCGCTTCTAGTTTATGAAAAGGGTCTGAAATACACCCAGAGGCCAGGTCTGTACATCACATTACAGCTCATCACACTGTGACTGATTTGCATATTATAGTCCATGAAATCCACAAGGACGGGATGGAAATTGACTAGCTTTCCTTTGGGAATTAAAAAGTCTCTTTATGTGCGCTGGACTCTGTTGTAGCGAGCTATCCCTGGGCCCAACGCAGCTGGATATGAGCCGCGGCTGAAGCGTTATCATTATAACGCTATTCTATTATACATCATAAATGTGGTTATGTTATAAAACACTGGAAGGAAATGACTCTATGGTGTTCCGCTGTGGAGAGAAGATGATAAAGCAACAGGGTTGGAACAAACAATGGTGAAGAGGAAGTTAAAAGGCTTTGGGTAAATTTAAGCAAGTCAGTGAAGGAGGAATGAAAGTAAAGCCCCAAAGAAAGGTTATCTTTATTTATTTACATTATTATGTAATGTATCTGCGACGTCGGTAACGTTTTTAATGCCACGGCGCTGCCGAATTCTGGATTCTGACTAATCAGGAGGTGTTGCTTCATTTTCTATAACAGCAGCCCTGACAATAGTGCAGCTGCAAATCACAGGTTTATATTAATGCACTCGTTTTAATATGTTCCCGTTTCCATAGTAACAGCTCATCCACTGGGACTTCTGTAATCGTTAATATGGAAATGTGTTCTCTAAGGAGATGATAAGGAAGGAGCCTCCAGTGTCACCGCCAAAGCTATAACTTTTCCATCGCTGGAAACACATCAGGACTGAGGACTTTGAGGATTAAGTTAAAAAAAAAATAATAATAAAAAGTGAGGCTGGTGAGCAAGCGACTGTTTGTAGTTGTTATAATGGAAGTAATAACTCGGACTGCAGACATTTCATAACTTTAAACGTAGCTATAAACCGAAGTTGTTCTTCAATAAATAAAATAACCAGATATTAAATTCCCCTTACTTGACCTTTCATCGTTCCATCAAAGGAAAAGCTGCATGTCCATTTAATTAATGGATTATTTGTAAGTCAGTGAGCTTCTGAGAGGATTATAACTTCTTAATTCCCATTAAAACTGCAGATGTTCTGCTTCACCATAATTTCACCAAGTCTAAGAATAGCCTCTTCACCCAGCCACAGTCCAGTTCATATTCAGGACAAAGCAGAGAGAGAAAGAGATAATCATCGCCTGCTCTACCGTTCTGCATCTTATTCAACATTCATTCTTCTCCCCAATTATGGCTTATCGTCTTCCATTTAGCTCTCCTAAGCAATCTCTAATTGATGCCACCCAGGCACTTAGCTTCTTCACCACCCAGTCTGGTGGGTTCTATTTTGAGCTCCGCAACTAGACTAGGTCATGTTTCTTTTTTTCCTCGCCCTCTCGAGTTTCCAGTTCCCACGGGAACGACCTCTGTCAAGGAAGGAATCTCCCCATCACTGAGACCCTGAAGGGCAGAGATGCTTGGTCTTGGTTCACTGGTTCTTGTTCTCTAGTACATGATGGCTGGCAGCCAAAGGAAGGCTTTGTCAGAGACATGTCTAAGGAACATAAACAATTATAAATAATTTGCACAGCTCACCTTCAGTCCTGTCCTGCAAAAATATAGCATAGTTATGTTTAGCAATACACATAGCTTTATGTATAGTTACACTAGTTACAGTATGTCATTATGTCTAGCATTATATAGTAGTTGTGTATCGTTACATTAATTATAGCATTATTTATAGCTATGTTAGTTATAGTGTTATGTATATAGTGTTATGTACGGTTGTGTATCGTTACATTAGTTATACCATTACATGTAGTTATGTTAGTTATAGTGTTATGCCTACATTAGGTATTGAGTTATGTGTAGTTACATTAGTTTTAGCATGATGTGTACCATTATGCATAGTTATGTTACTTACAGTGTTGCGTAAAGTTATGTTAGTTATAGTGTTACGTATAGTTATTAAAAAAAATGATGTATCGTTATATTAGTTATTGCATTCTGGGAAAATGAGGGCCTTTGGAAAAATGTAACGTGATGACTGAAATAAAGAAAGTAGCCAGATCCACAGTGTGAAAATATCGTGAATCATAGTTTTCTGAAGTGGTGTGATGATTAGAGGTATCGAAACACTTCTATACAAATGACAAATAGCATCTTGAAAAAAAAAACTTGCTTTGTGCAGATAGAGCACTATGACTCATCCGAGCGGATGTGAGGGTGTGTGTGTGTGTGTGTGTGTGTGTTGGGGGGTTAACTTTGCCGTAAAAGCGCCCCTCCTTGGAGACTGCAACGAAAACGCATTAGCACACGGCACTTAACATGCATCACTTGTGCAGCACTGCCTAGAACCCATTGGTTAGCGCACTCTAGGCTGTAGAAACACGTCCTAGAGGCAATCACATGACCTTCTCAGATTGAAATCAACGTAATGGGCAAAACCTCAATAAGACAAACATTTCGAGCCGCGTTTAGAGTTATTGAGTTAAGTGAGCACAGTGACGCTGCTCTGATGCACACCTCTAGTGTTTATTACCTCTTTGAGCATTTACACCTGTGTCCAGTGTCATGACCATATCCACTGATCACCTAATATACACCACTGAATAATCTCATGTAGGAGTTTTAATAAAGAATGTCATTTAAGTGAATGTGAATTCATATCAATGTCTATGTTTCTGCTCTAAAACTTATAGGCTTTGGTTTTTTTTTTTTTCCTTCTATCACACCTTCATTCCTGTCATCAACTTAGTCACATGGCAGTGGATGATATTTGCTGGGTCTATGTTTGTACCGAGTTAACAAGTCTCTTGGATGCCTTTCGCAGCTTTATGTTCAGCTCTCGGCCTGTGTGTGTGTGTGTGTGTGTGTGTGTGTGGTTGACTTGAGTGTGAAAATCGCCAGTACAGGTGGAGTTTCCTCAGCAGGAAATCTCTCACTGAAAAATAGAAACGTTCTCAGCAACAGCACCACAGTGTCAAACTCTTTTTTTTTTTTTGGAGTCTTACAGAACCTTTAATGGAACATAAGTACATTTTTCTGTGCATCCTGATTACTGTATATGGAATAAATCCAAAACAAAAAGTAAAAAATATATTTTTTTTGTAATTAATAACAGTACAAAACATACTCCTTGTGATTCTGGATACTGCAGCTATGTTACTGATTGAATTTTTAAAAAAATCAGTAAATAATGCGATAATTCCACTGAATCTTCATCTGCTCGCAAACTTCCGAGCACAGTGTCAAAAGTCAGGATGATTCCTTTCTACCTTCTACATAATTAAAACATCCAATACAGCATGACTCTCAATTTTAATTTCATCCATAAGCCTCTTGAGTCAAATGTATGCACAACAGCCTTTGAGATTAGCACATTTCTGCCTATGGAGGATTAGCATTAAAGCTGAACCTCAAACCTGTTGTAGCTGAATAGGCTTTTGGAGTCCTGAGAAACTGAGGTGGGTTTTAAAAAAAAAAGATCTAGGTCAGTCAAATTGAGCAAGTAAATAAATCCTACAGTACTGGATGTTTTATAGAAATCTATAGAAATGTCTTGAAAACAGTCAGTAGCGCTGGTTTCCAGCCCTGGTCCTCAATGGGAGAAAAACTGTCAAGGACATGAATCAAGGTGGAATTTGGAAAGTGGTGGAACTCTGACAGGGTTTGGCAGATTCCAGTTAATTCACTTGCGCAGGTTTTTATGCATCTAGCATCAAACTTGCATGTCACACAATTACACTATAGCTAAGTAACCTAATCACCAATCCAACAAGCTAGCTACATTTACAAGATAACTAATCTGATTTGGAAAAGGTGAGGGTTTATTAAAAGGTTATCGCATTAATCATTACAAGTTCGAGTAGATGAACATGGACAGAGTAAGGCTGCTTTACACTGTACGATTTTTTTTTTTGTTGTTGCAGACAAAAATCGCGAAAGAGTTCCTTGGTTGCGAGGTCCAATCATACAATTGTTGGTCTTACATAGTGACCAGTTTGGCTGATTTGTCCAACAAACAAACAACAAAAATTTTGCACCAAGAATCCAAATGCAGCTATGTCACCAACGGATACAACATCACCAAGTCACCAACAGAAGCAACATCACATCGTATGACTATCGTAAGAGGAGGTTAATTGTACAATCTGACTTGCAGCACATGTGAAGATAACTGTTCAGTTATATAACATAACTCATCTCTGAATACACGTAACTTTCCCCTGAAGTAATGTTTGGACTTTAGATAGCTAGTAGTCGTCTTGTTTGCAGTGCTGGTCATTTAAAAAAGCTAAAGTGTACAGCCATCCCAAAGTATGGGTTCTCACACTGTACTCCATTCAGACAGCTCTGTGTGTTGAAAAACCCCAATAGGTACAAGATAGCCTTTCCTCTTAGAGTTGATGGATATGAGTCAGAGTGTGCGTCACACATCCGTGAAACTCCATCACCTGCACTCAGTTTTTCTTGTTCCTGCAGTTTTTCTTGTCACACAGGCAAATATGTAGTTTCCACAGCTTGAACAACCTTACAGCCTGCTCTCTTTGCACCAGTTGGTTAATGCTGTTTAGTGTGTTGCAGAAGCAATGTAAATATCCCTGTGACCTGTAATTTCCTGAAACCTAAATATAAATCCCCTCCTTACAGCTAATTGCCCAAAAACCTAAAATAAATACCCATGTAAATTGTAATCACCCCAAACCTGAATACAATTCAAACTCTAATTGCCCCAAACCAATATATAAATATTCCCCTGCCTGCGAAATGCCCCATCACCAAAAATAAATACCAGTGACCTCTAATTGCCCTAAACCCAAACATAAATACCCTCCTGACTGCTGATTGCCCCAAAAGCCCCAAACCCAAATAAAAATATAAGTGAAGAATTATGATGTGTGCGTGTGTGTGTGTGTGTAAACAAGTGACCAGTGTTGAAGATCACTCAGTCTGCGAGATACACTCGCAGTTTCTGCAGGAACTGCACTATCTAGTTATTATTGTTGTCATGCACGGACATATGAATTTCAGAAAATCTATTTTTTCCAAGGAGAAATCAATCAGTTTAAGAGTCACTCTGCAAGACAGCTGAACAAAACTGATAGCACCTTAGCAAATGATTCAAATATTTGGCAGCTCAATTTAAAATTGTTAGATAAATTGTGTTGTCAAGCTTCACACATCAAACAGCTGAAATATTGATTGGCGACGTCCATTGATTCGCTTGTTTGTTCATCTTCAGGAAGCACTTCATCCTGGTCAGGATGGAGGTGGGTCTGGAGCCTATCCTGGGAACACTGGGCATGAGGCGGGAATACACCCTGGTTGGGATGCTAGTCCATTCACACACACACACACACACACACACACACACACACTGACACACGCATTCACACCAAGGAGCAAGGATCTGGTGTAGCCAATCCACCTATCGGCATGTTTGGGAATTTGGGAGGAAACCAGAGACCCCGAAGGAAAAACCACACAAACAGTAACCCAAACTCAGGAACAAACAAACAGAGGACGTCAAATGACGTCCAATTTGGATAAAAACGTACAGTGTCAGTATTTGGCTTTAATTAGAACAGGAAAAGCACTAAAATATTAAGGGAAATTCCAGGACCAGGACTGGGAACAACATAATCAATTACTGTATTCGGTGTGATTGATGTCATGTATATTTCATCACTAAGTGTAAAAAAAACAAAACAAAAAAAACAGCGTTTTGCTCATGTGGTAATTTCTCCTGAAAGAGCTGGAAAATACCGGACCAGCTGGTGTCCTTCACTTTTGTTTCGATATGATTAGTTCCACTACAAAATTATCAAAAATATACACACTGATTTTCACCATTTATTCAGAATCTTAAAAATGACTGATGTGTTTGTTTATGCATGGCTCTGTTATAAAACTGAATGTAGTCTGGAGGGATAAATATCAGAGCTTTTCATGTTAATGCCATAATGGAAGAGGGTACTTTCTTTGTGCTACATGCTCCTGCAAATAAATGGGGATCCTTTCAAAAAATAACTAGAGGAATGCAGAGGAAAGTAAAAACCTGTCCTCCTTCAAAAGCATTCTGAGCAGACAAACCACTCAGCCACTGCAGACTTGGAGCCTGGCCGGTCCTGGATCAATTATTTATCCGGATAAGATTAGATGACCCCTGCAATTCTCTTGCTATGCTGGCATGTAGGTTCCCAAGGAGGGTTTGTCTTTACCTTCGAGTCTGAAATGGAAGACTTGCAGCAGGATTTTTCCGGCTGTTAAGTCACCATGTCTGTTTTTGAAGGCTGGTTACTTTCACTTTCTGATGATCTGGAAAGCCGCAGTCCACAAAGCCTGTTATTACTAGAGATGATAATCCGGTTTTTGGTTCCCCTGCCAAGCTAGACTCTGAGTGTGCCCATTGCCCTTTGCTCGCCTGAGAAGTTTCCCCCTTTAGTGACAGTCTGCTGTCAAACCACAGTGCTAATGGTGGAAGACTCCTCAGACTTGCCCTGCCTGCTGGGCAGAGACTTGAGATACTCCAGGTGGCGCCTGGCATCTTCTTGATTATGCCGCACGTAGTAGACCAGGTAGGAGATGACCATGGTGAACCATCCAAACATGGTCACTAGCATGGCCACGTCTGTGGTCTTTTTAAGCACCACACATAGGTCCAAGTCTTTGGCCAGCAGAAAGGGCACACCTTGGGCACCTGAGTCCTCGGGCTCTGATGTTTGGCAAACAATGCCGGTGAGAGACACAGGTTCCAGATCGAGGCGTGGAAGTGCCGTCTGTAACCGACAGTCACAGTGCCAGGGGTTGCCAGTCAGATTGGATCGAGCCCTCACGCCTTCAAAAGCTTCAGGATCCAGCGTCATCAGCTGGTTGGAGGAAAGGTCCAGGAATAGCAACGAGGCAGCCAGGCCCCGGAAAGCTCCAGGCTCAAGCAGTGCCAACTCATTGTGGGAAAGATCAAGTTCAGCCAGCAGAGGAAGATCTTGAAAGGCATTGGCAGGGACACTGGTCAGCAGGTTGTAGTCGAGGTAGAGGCGCCGTGTGTCATTTGGGATGTCATTTGGGATCTCGGTGAGGCGTAGGTTGCTGCACCGCATGGTCTTGCCCCCAGACGGACCCTCACTGTCGGAGCAGTAGCAATGTTTTGAGCAGGAAGTGGCTGCGTGGTGGAAGCAGAGCGTCATCAACACCAAGCTGTGTAGAAGCAAGCACATGACCACGGAGTGCCGGAGCAGCCAATAGGACGGCAGCGGCATGGTGAAATGGGGGCATACTCCCTTCAGAGCACTATCCGTGGGTCAAGAGGAGGTGTCGCAATCATGCCTGGCAAAAAAGAAATGAATATTACAAGTTAAACAGGAATGTGGTGGTCCAAAATCACATTATTATTATTATTATTTTTATTATTATGTGTTATCCATATGGTCTTACCATCTTGATATACTATGACATCTGATCACTAACCATCTTTCTAAGCTGCCTGTATACAATCTGGTTGCCAGTTATTTCACCAGCCACACTTAAATCTCTTTTAGTGACTGTGTGTGTGTGTGTGTGTGTGTGTGTGTACATAACCTACTTTGATTGCCCTCTAATTAACACAGAATAAATTACATCCCTTATACCTACCAGCACACACACACACACACTCACACACACATGCAGAATAACAAGCTGCCGATTGATGGCTGAAAGCTCCTGTGAGCTGGAGTGTGTTATTTCATGCACAGATGGAGGCTAGCTGCTCTAATTGCTGTAGGCAACAGGGATCTCTCTCTCTCTCTCTCTCTCTCTTTTTTTTCTCGCTGAGCATCCAAGTTATAAAGCTGGCTTTACATTTATATAATTTTAAAAAAAATATACACATAAACCCCACTTTTAGCCAGAGGGCATGAATTAATACTTCCCCTGTGAACACTGATTGATTGAAATCCCTGCCGTGCTGTCCTAATTCACAGCTCCACCTCAGGCACTCGCGCAATCCAGGTTGGACGAGGATTGGCAGGGGATGTGCCTTGTCTTGGCACTTTGATGAAAGAACGTATAATTCAAAGCTTTTTTTTTTTTTGGTATCCGATATCTTAAAGCAGTTCTAAAAAATAACATCTAGACCCGTCTGGAGTTTGTGTGGAATGCTAATGCAATTTCATATGCTAATCTTGTGCTCGGTATTTAGCCTTTAGTTTGTAAATAATAGAGATGTCACCCAGAGAGCACCTTTTAATTAGCATCAGCCTGTCCATTCTGTTTACTGTTGCTTTATTTCAAAAGCTTTATTTTAAGAGCTGTCGATGTTTTGAAGACTCCATGTCAAATACGGTACGGACGGTACAGTAGGAGAAGTCATGACCGTAAGTCTGACTGCTATTCAAGCTGTGGGTGCCATTTTGGTCATCCTATCCCACAGGCATTGAGGACTGTAATCCGCGATTGTTTCACGCAAGACATGGCTCGCTTTGTCCTAAGTGCAAGTAACTGTGAGGGGCAAATTGTTCGCCTGGTCTGTATTTGACACGTTTAAAAAAAAAAAAAGAAAAAAAAAAAAAAAAAAAAAAAAAAGTCCTGTCCTGTTAGCCCATAAAGAAAGCCACTTCCACCATCCACCTCAACTCATTACTAGTTATAAGATGTGAAACAGCCTGAAGTTAATAAGACTTTCAAGTGATGGAAAAATGAATGCTATAGCTTTACCTTGAACTGTTGCAAAGTTCTGACACTGGAGACTCATTCCAAAAATGTAAAAAAAAACTTCATCATAGCAAAGATTAAATCTACACCTTTTCACAGATCAGAATCAAGAATTCCACGGCGCTGTGGTATAATTGGTATTAGCGGACAATTATGGGACTATTTAACACGGAACAGGACAGAATGATAAGTTGTACAAATAAAATGGTCCTCCGTGCCAAAATATCCAGCAAAATACAGCCACGGGTGAATTCATTCTCCCAGCTGAGACGAGATAAAGAAGTTTTGTGCATCTCTGAAAGAGAAGACAAATGGATGAAGATCCAAAGAAGTCCACTTATGCTGATTAAAAAAAAAAAGAAATCGATCTCTAAGTACTTTTAAGGATCCCATAATGAGTGTGTAGCGTTCGCGATGTGTGCTGTTTGAAGTGGGGCAATAAGACGCATAGTGCTACGACACGCCAGGGAAATGAGCCCTGTAATGAAGTCTGAAAGAAGTGAGAGAAAGCGAGACAAAGGAAGAAAGGAAAAAGAAACAGTCCTGACCTAAAAGATCCTTATGGACTGTTGTATCAGGCGTTGCCAAAAGGTCCGCTAGGAAACAAGCCGAGATGTGTATCGCATCTCGTTTTTCAAAACAACCAGCCATAGTTTCCCTGGCGTTGTACTGAATTGAGACCCTGCTCAGCTAAAGGGGCGTCGGTTTACCTCCTCGCGATAATGTGGCTTAAGCGCCGGAGCAAATAAGGAGCGTGTAGATAAGTCGAAGCGGTAACATCATCCCACTCTGCAAAGCGGAGTTACACTCATGAATACGCAACAGGACGCTTTCTGTGTGTCAAATTAAATAATAGTAAAAAGAAAAGGTGAGAAGAAACAAAAGCTGCAGTCAGAGATGGGAGGAAGACATCACAGGAAGACAGGTGTCCAGTGCGAGAAGCTTATATTATATAGAATGAAGAAGAGAGTGGTAATGTAAAGTGGGTTCAAGGACGAGTGTTTTTGGAAGATAAGACACAAACGTGAGTGAACACTCTAACTTCTAATATAGAGTACTTATGACACGAAAGACACATCCAAACCGTTAAGAGCGTTATTAAATTCGTGTGATTTGTGTCCTCTCAGAGAACATAATCTGACTGTAATTCACATGGCATGATGAGTAACCTCCATTACTAGGAACACTAATCTGATGATCTCATGACGCTCGTCATGTCCCCCAGAAGACCCCGAGCTTTTATTGCCACTATTAAAGCCTTTCAGGAGATTTGTGAGCAGAACTTTCCAAAGTGAGTAACATGGTTTACGAACATTTAGCCATACTCAACCAAATAAAGTGAGAGAGTGAAGCTGACTCAGTGCTGTTACTAAGCCACTGCGATGTTGAACTTGATTGTTTTCCTACATTTTGTTTTATTCCCAAGTGGTTTAATTTACCAAAGACGGCTGTCAGATTGTTCTGACCAATCAGAATTGGTGCTATTAAAAGGCTTATACCATTGCTGGTTTGTGCGTCCAGAGCTTTAGCAGTG
>CM074985.1:1460042-1486873 GCA_037576825.1 Pangasius krempfi | reverse complement strand
TTTCTGTAAAGCTGCTTTGTGACAATGTCCACTGTTAAAAGCGCTATACAAATAAAACTGAATTGAATTGAATTGAATGATGGTGATGAGTACGGAAATGATGAGGGGTGATGATGATAATGGAAATGAGGTTGACGACAATTTTATGTAATGCTGAGCATTTCGACATTTTTGCATTCCTAAATGTTTCCTACTTTATGAATGCACCTTAACTAAACATGATTATTACAGCAAAAGTGTAGTCATTGATGTAGTGTTGTTTTCTGAGAGGAGATGCTTATTTAACATTTATGTGTCATGTCTGCGTCGGAATCGACATCGAACTCCGGTCCCCATCGCGGCCTAAAACATGGCCACCACTAACACAAACATGGCCACCAGTTTCCGGTGTCAGAGGTAGAGCTGTAACTTTTTTGTAACGTTTTCCGGCATGGGAAAGTCTTCAGGAGTTTATGTTTTGTGATTCGTGAAGACCGAGAAATGAGAGAGGCTGGGGGAGGGAACGATGGTTTATAGCTGCTGTAACATAAATGATAGCAGGAGCTAACTTGTGTAGAAACTGTGAAGAAGGACTTCTACATCTTCACTGTGTTGTAAGGGTTTAAGTATAATCCTATTTGCAACTTTTTAAAATGATGTGCAAGCATATTTATTAACTGCTTTACATAGATGGAATTTTATAGTCGTACTCCATATTCCATGCATCAAATTCCAATAACCGTTAAATGGAAATAGAAATTTTATGAAAGACTTGTAATAGCTAACTAATCGTAACTTTTTTAATCAATTAAATCAATTTGTGGATTAGAAAATGTATCGAGACACGACCATATCGTTTTACATCAAATATGAATTTTGTGTATGGTAAGGATTTCACCAACAGGGCTTCTTAAGTGTACGAACACTGTGCACATATGTTACCTGTTGCAGTTATTTATTTACTTATGTAATTATTTTTACATTTGTGCTTCTGTTATTTAAAAGATTTGATCTTTTTTCCCCATTTTCTTTGTATTCAGATTTGTGTATTTTCACTTGTAGGTCTACATTGGACCAACCCTTAGTGCTCATCCATAATTCTCATCCATCCACTAATTATTAAGTAAGCAAGAAGAATAGAGTGATATTAATTGGTAGCAAGATTTTTTGTTGTTGTTGTTGTGCAAGACTTACAATATACAGTATAGTTATACTGTAGTTTAGTGACCATCAGAGAAACAGATTTCATCTGTTCTTTAACCAACCTGCACTGCCACCTATGGTTTCTTTTTACTATGTGCACACAGCTAAGCTATCCTAGAATGATGACTGAGATGGTAATTAATTTGTCTTACTAAACACTGTTAATTATGACAGTGAGAAACATGAACTGAACGCATTTTGCATTTCTTTAGAATTGAATGAGAGCATGTCAGATCAACAGACTGGTTTGACTTTCGTTCTTTCTTTCTTTTGATATGAAACAGTCCTACAAACACACACACATTAATACCAGGTGGAGACCAGGGCTACCAAATAGCAATGTTAACTCTTGATAAGAATTTCCAGTGATTCAGTGAACTCGACTCAGCTCAACAATAAGTTGGTCTATGCCTATCTATCATTAAATTGTTCAATGAAATCATTTTCTACCTTCTGATTATCGTTCATGTTCAGTAAGCACATTGTCTTTGCAGCGTTGACAGTGGAATCACTGGGCACAAAGGAGGGAGAAATCACCCTGGATAGGTTTTTTTTTTAATTATCTGCCACAGGTGGACTCCAATTCTCCAAGTGTAGAAACATCTCAAAGATGATCCAGAGAAATGGGACTAAACTACCTGAACTAAATTTCAGGTGTCACAGCGAAGGGTCTGAATACTCATGTCAACGTGATATTTCAGTTTTTTTCTTTTTAATAAATTTGTTATCACAAATCTGGTTTGTGCTTTGTCATTATGGGGAACGGGGTGCAGATTGATGTGGGGAAAAAAATGAAAGCATTTTAGCATAAGACTGCAATATACAAAGTGTGAAGAAAATGAAGGGGACTGAATACTTTCTGAATGCACTGTATGTACCTATACCACAGGTAATCTGATATATTCTATTTACGGACTTGTACTGAAACACTGAACTCACAAACATGACACCATCAAGTAAAATGAACATTTAATTAACATTTTTGCACACAGTCAACATGTAAATAAGCATAAAATAAATGCTTTATGACACGGCTGCTAATAATATTAGCGACATCGAAACAACACTGATCTCTGACATTGATCCAACAGCTTTTTGCTCATCGAAGTCACGTTGAATCGACGTCGTACGCGCCATTGAAAACAAATGTAAAAGCGATGCAATTGGTTTGCTTACCTTACGTTTAAACGGTGTTGATTTCAGTTGGGTGTTACACAATCAACACATTTTCTACTTGTTTTTAAAATCTCAAATACTTAAATAAATAGATAGATAAGTCAGCCTATATATGTAATAATTCATTCAACACACATCATGTTCAAAATATACATTTAACAAAAACAAATACATCTTTAGAATAAACTTTCTGCCATATATAAATCTTAAGACTAAACAGAAAAATATAGAATAATGCCTTCACACTCATAGATTTATAAAAATACATTTTATGCTAATATAGCTAATCTCAGAGTTAGAAATTAAAAGAGATAGTTTACCCCAAAATGAAACTTGTCATAAAATACACATCCTTATTTTGTTCCAAACCTGTATGACTTTTATTTTCAGTGGGACACAAAACGGGATGTAAGGCAGAACGTTAAGAGACTCATGACCCCAGTCACTGTTCACTATCACTGCACTATTTTTCTGTAAAATAAATGAATGGTGAGTGAGACTGAATACTCAGTGCACTTCCTGCAGTTCCACAAAAGAAAGACATACAGGTGTGGAACAACATTAGTGTCAGGAGATGATTTTTTTTTTTAAAACTACATCTCACACAGTAGGCACTTTATAAAGAAATGTTACCCTTGAAAATAGAGCACAGAGAAATATAGTGGATAAATTGTTTTCCTTTGCAGTTAACATTTATTTCTGAAGTAAGGCAAGTTCTTTGCTCATGCAATAATGTCCCTTTGTTATGTTTCCATACATCTCATTCTGAAGAGAACTTGGTGGTAGTCAGCCATCCATTCAATGCAGAGAGGAGTCTGGTGTGGTGTAGGTAGCACTGTCTGTCCAGGTTAACAGGTTAAGGCCATCATCTGTAAGTTCTTAATGTCTTCAACTGGGGCTCCCAGAAAACCTGCAATGAAAATAATGCAATTCAGAAACAGTCAGACTCATTACAAAGTATCTCATCTCATCACAGGATCACATCTTATTCCCATAACTGTAACTCTTATGATACCTATATACTCCAACAAATGTTCTGAATATTCCTTTAACATGGCATTTTGTGAGAAGTCCACTGACATTGTCATGGTTTCATGTCAAAACCATGTCATGTCAAAAATTCAGGTGCATCAGTAAGTACACAGGCAACATATTAGTCTTATTTCCATTGACTGTTCTGAGGGCGTTATTTTGCATCATGTGTGTTTCATCCCTGCATTTACAAATCCCCTCTGGTTAGATACAAAAGCTTACAAAGGTGGAAAACTGTAATCAGTGTTATATATGGGAAGGCCCTTACCATTCAGTGATGTGCTTTGATGTGGCTCTGTGGCGGAGTTCCTCCCTAAAAGTAAAAGACATCAATTACACAGTGAAACTGTATTTCAACAGTGGGTCGTTTATAATGAAGTCAAGTCTTACACATGTAACCTCTAGAATTATACAGAAATAACAGCGTATCCTATTTAACGACACCTTATTGTCGAACATTATGGAATGACTCCTTACTGTGTTTTTCACCCATGGAGTCCACAGCGTCGAAACTCCCTCGCAAAGGAAGCTTGTTTGAAGCAATAAACAACACTATGTCCACTATGGAATTTAAATGCTCTTTACAAGATTCATGCTTTGCAAATCCTTTAGTGTTGTCATTTGCATGTTTCCAGAATTTGCATTTGATCCAATGATAAATTTCCTACATGCATAGCAGAAGGCTGCATCTGCTTTACAGGAGTATTCAAGCCACTCTCTGTTCTTATACCAGGCACTACAGAAGGCCTGCTTTCTCCCATTAAAATCACAGGTCGGGTATTTCTCAAGATGAACCTGACTTGGCTCCTCATCACCAAGGTTGTCAGGTGCCATTGGCTGGGGTAAAGAAGGTGCCGCTGAGTGACGCTGACATCATGCCGCTGCTGTTGGGGGTAGGCTTGTGCTCTTCACCTACAGCTGTCGGTGTGGCTGTGGCCTGTGCAAGGAGAGGCTTCTGGGCAGGCTCAGAGAAGGAGAAGGCTGTGGGTTCACCCTATCCTCAAGCTGCGGAATGACCATGGAGAGTTTCACTCTTTAATCCAGGAGCTTCACCTAGATGAGGACCACCACCTAGATTACTTTCAGACCAGTACTGCCGACTTCGAACGGTTGCTTGCTATGGTCACTCCCCTCATTGAGAGGCAGGACACCAAATTCCGCCAGGCAGTAGGTCCTGCAGAACGGCTAGCAATCTGTTTACGGTGAGTATACATATAAGATTACTTTGTTTTAGCAATAAAATATATTATTTTATGATATATGATAGATATCAAGGTTGTAATGATGATGGCTGCAGCTAGTAGCTAATAAAACACAGTTTGTTATGTGCTAATATTGACAGAAAGTGTTTGCACTTAGTTATTGTAGGTAATATCTCCATTTGGGGCCAGATTCATTTACCAGGCCACTTGCATGCAGTTTGTTACTAATTTTCACCATTTCATTGTGAAATTTTGAGTATCTTGCTGCAGTGTTCTTAAGTTTATGATGAAACATTGACAAGTTACTGGATATTAGTTTTAAAATACATTATTCTTTAAAATGTTTTCAATTCTAGGTTTCTGGCAACTGGTAACTCTTACCACACTATCTCCACATGTTTCAGGGTGATTAAATCCACTGTAGTTGGAATAGTGCCATCCGTGGCCACAGCCATTTGGGACAGTTTGGTAGGAGAGTATATGCTGGTGCCTCAGCAGTCAGATTGGAGGGTGATTGCTGAGGGATTTGGTAATTGATGGGCCTTTACAAACTGCCTGGTGGCCATTCATGGGACGCACATTACCATCAAAGCTCCTGCTGATTCTGGGTCCCTTTATTACAACTACAAGGGAAAATTCACTGGCAGTGGTGGACACCAACTACCTTTTTAAAGTGGTAGACATTGGTACCTACGGCAAGAGCAGTGATGGTGGCACATTGTCTGCCTCTGATTTTAGAAGAGCTCTCGGAGACGGAACACTTGATCTCCCGGATGAACTGTCTCTCCCTAATGGTGATCAACTCGGTCCAGTACTATTTGTGTTTGTTGGAGATGAAAACATGATCTGCATCCTTACCCAGGAAGAGCAATCCCTGTCGACGGGAACTTCAAATTCCACCTGTCACATGCCAGGAGGATTGTGAAGAATGTGTTTGGCATCATGGCATTTCAGTTTTGTGTGTACCACAGAGTGATGGAGTTGAGCCCATGTAATCCAGAAAATGTTGTGCTACGCAACCACCATTCTCCACAATTTTATTAGATGGAGTCATCAGAATTCTCCTTCTGCCAGTGCTTGTGCTGATCCAGGTGCTGTCCTGAATGCAGCTGGATGGATGGGAAGCAGTGGTGCATCGTGGGAGGCTCTAGCTGTGAGACAGAAGTACCCATGTGTGGTGGAATCCATCAGTAGGTCCATCAACCAGGTTTGATGCAGCCTCACCCTCCTTAAAAAAGTTTCTTTTCAGGGCCACATCAAAATCACATAAAGAGTAAATTATTCCACTGTATATGTGTGTGTATTAAGGGCACACTTTAGATGACCATAATGAAGTATTAATGACAATCATTGCGAATCATTCCCTTTCAGGAACATGAACATAAAATGCATGTTGGCATGCTTGCTGACTTTCAGTGATTATTCAGTACACATTGTGATTGTGAGAACTGAAGTAGTAATTGCAAGCATTAAAGTGAAATGAATTTCATTTTCATTTTTGTCATTTACTCACCGACATGTTGTTCCAAAATCGTATGACTTTCTTTAGTGGAATACAGAAGTAGATGTTAAGCAAAATGTTAACCTTAGTCACCATTCACTTTCATTGCTTGTTTTTCCATACAATGAATGAATATTGACTGAGGCTGTTAGTTACATTTCCTTTTTTTACAGCAGAAATTCATATGGATTTACATGGTTTTACGTCAGATATGTTACTCATGATGGATGTTACCAGCTGTCCCCAGCAACCAAGACCTCAAGAAGGTTTACTCTACAATGGTATGTTTACAGTAGAGATCTCCAAAAAAAGATAGTCAAATCACTTGCATTTTGTTTCCAGTGATGCTCAATCCTTTTTAATTTTTTTTTATTGTTTTTGTAATAGATTTTCAAAAGAGAATGTTTAAGTACATTTTCGGCAACAACACAAAATTTGTGAATCTGGAGAACACAAAAAACTCCTGGTTTCTCTGGGTAGACGTGAGAGTGCTGGTCAAATGCAGTTAAGGAAGCTACTTACTTCATCATTTTTTTCTTTTTTCTTTTACAATGGATGATACTTCATTCTAAAATTCACCAAAGGCACCTGATTTTCTTTGCCTTTTTTAGATGCGGTGGTGCCCTGGTTGCTAGTGCCTGCTACAGGGATGTGATGACTTGGGACCCGGCTGCTGGCATCTGCTGCCTGGCTGCGGGCGGCTGGTGCCTGGCTGCTGGGGATCTGGCTTCTTGGGATCTCTCTGCTGTTGCCTGGATGCTGTTGCCTACCTTCTGGGGCTCTGGCTGCTGGTGGCTGGTACCTGGCTTCTGGGACTCTGGCTGCTGCTGCCTGGCTGCTGGGGATCTGGCTGCGGACTTGCTGAAGAAAATGCTACAGAGTTTATCCCCAAAACGTACAACATGACCATAAACTTGCAAGACAATTAATCTTTCTGAAACTGTACTGTAACATTCTGAAGGACAGACGAACTGAATTGATGTTTGAGACATCAATTGGGGTGAATGGGGGTGAAGTTGTTCATGTGTCTTTCTGAAATAAAGGATGAAATAGTGTAACATTTCAATAAGTGTTATGTATAGAAAAGGCTGTACCATTCAATAATGTGCTACGAACTTTATGTTGAGAAGTTTTGCATAACATGACATTTTGCATAACATCTCCTTTTTGCATTCCATGGAAGAAGTCTTATGGGTTTGGAACAGGAAATGAGTAATCACAAATGAGAAATCACACTTAGATTGTCATAAACACGGGGAAAATATACTGTTTTTACATTAAGCTTTCCCTCGTAACAAAAGACAACCTGAACACAGCTTTGATTTCTTTCATCATGATGATATTTTGATGTTTTAAATCAGCAGTAAGATGCTAGCAATATTACGTAGAAACATTCTCAGGAGAAAACCTGTCAACTTTTGCTGTGAGTAATGGGACCAGAATAAGACATAATTATATGCAGGTTAATTATATGCAGCTGAGGAGACAAACAATCAGCATTTGGTCTGCTTCAAAGCCATTTCTGATTGGTGTTGCTGTTCCTGTATATCATACTATATATCATACTATAGTCTGCTATTCCACATTCAGCCGTAGTTCAGTTGGTTCTAATTTACCAGCCTGCAATTTCAAGTTAACACAAAGTCCTTAATTATCTGACACAAGTGTGTTTTATCAAACACTAAACTCTACAAGGGGGTTCCCAGGTTGTCGCTTTCAGAAAGCCACCTTGACTATGGGGAAAACACTTTAAAGTGCAACAGTACGTGTTGCATTCAGATTATGGTCTTATCTGCTTGCCTGTACATAGTTTTATTAATAAGTTGTGTACTGAATTTGGTCCTCCAATATCACTGTCTTAATGTATTAAGCCACGTTACGCATTTCCTTTATAACGGTTTTCTATGGGAGGAAAACGCTTAATGTAAAACTTTGTGTGTTGCATTCAGATTCTGGGCTCATCTGCTTGCCTGTATGCATCATCAGTGAAGGTGTATACTGAATTTGGTCTTTTAATATCACAGTCTTAATACATTAAGCCATGTTAAGTGTTTTATTTATAATGGGTTTCTATGGGGGAGAAAATATTTAATGTAAAAAAAACGCATTAAGCGTTTTTCATGTTACGTGTTTCAGAATGTCCTCAAATGACCAGTATATGAAACCATTCATATGTTTAATCCTAAACCCCTGCTGGTAGAGTCCAGACATCAGAAAAAAGTCAGTCTGTACTATTTTATTCCAGTTCAGATTGGGAAATACACTTGTGTTACAGATGTGGCAAAAACGGACATGCCTATTTAAGAGATGAGACATTTTTACTAAGTGTTAACAAGTAGGTGGTAGAATGTTCTGCAGGACATTCCCTCCTCTGAAATAGTAATATTTTACCGTAATTTTTGTTTCCTAAATATAAAGGACAGTTACTATTCTCATAGAAATATCATTACTTGCGTTACATGTAGGATTTAATTTAAATATGGTTAATTTTAAAGACAAATTTAATGTTCAAAATGTAGAATATGACCCATGAGCATCTGAGCTAGTGAATACTTGAGACCAGTGACAGATGTGTTCCTGAGAGTGAGCCGAGCAAGGTGGGGATTAATGCCAATCAGAGCTGCTGGCTTCAACATGGCCTTTACTGTCTTGGTTGCTCGATCTGCCATGCCATTGGACTGAGGAAAACCAGGGCTAGAATGTATGATGCTAAAGCCCCAGTCATGGGCAAACTGGGCCATTTCAGCACTTGCAAAAAGAACATGATCAGCGATCAGCAGCTCAGGCACACCCTGGAAGCGAACACTGCTTTAAAAATGCAGATCAGAGAGCCTGGCAACTGTAGGAATTCTGGGTATTTTGAAAAATAGTCTTCAATGAGAAGGAATGCTTGTCTTTGGAAGTCAAAAATCTTAGCAGCAACTTTCAGCCAGCATCCCTCAAGAACAGGATGTGGGAGAAGTGGTTCCTTCTGATTATCGGGTAAGCTCTCTTGACAGGGAGCATAAACTTCTACTTGGACAGTGTCAGTGAAACCGGGCCAGTATAAGCATGATCTAGCATGAACTAGAGTGCATTGGATGCCATGGTGTGCCAAGTGAAGTTGCTTGAGTACTTCTGGTCGTAGCTCATGAGGTATCACAATACGATCATCCTTCATTCTTCAAGTACATCGTCTATGCAGAGAGCATGTCTGACCGGCCAGTATGATTGAGCTGCCAGTGGTACATTTTTCTTTCTGTCTGGCCATACATGTAGCAGTTTTATCAACTGGAGTTCACCATCAGACTGTGTGGCACATTTTATCTTTTATCTTATTACTTTTAATTGCACCATACTTGCTTGGGGAAGAACTGCTGAGAGAGAAAGTAATGAATGAGTTTATTGTACAAAATGCAAATGCACAATATACAGAAAGTAAAAACAAAGAGAACTTACAGAGTCAATGGACAGATTTGTGGGCAAAGGATGGTTAAACCTTCCATCACATTGCATAATGCATACTTTTTTATACCACTGAACCTTTTTGTAGTGTGCAATGACCATAGAACCAAATGGAAGAGACACCATGTATTTCATGGCAGGGTGGACCCCCAGCTGGGTAGCTCACCCAGGATGCTGTATGTTAGTAAGTTTCCTGAGAATGTAATCTAGTCTAAGTTTCCAGAGTCTGTGGGAACAAAGGCAAAAATCTCCCATGCAGACCAGGTGGTCTCAGTATCTACGAGTGTGTGTGTGTGTGTGTGTGTGTGTGTGTGTTTCCTAAACTTATATGATATTTATGATGTGACCACATTGTTCACCATGAAATACAGATTAGATTGATACCAAATATACCCTGAGGAATCTTTTAATTAAACACTGTTACGTGACCCAGTTTAGATCACGTGTCTCTCTGACACACATTTCTAATCACTTTAACCTTAATCAAATTACTGCCACAATTTATACATCTAATACACTGCTGTAAAGGGCAATCTGTTTTTCTAACCAATCATTTCAATCTGCCGAAATAATTCTCATATGGAAATGCAGATATATCATCAAGTGGTCCAAATACTTTATATTCCTTTGCCGGATGAATAGCCTGGTAGACACTGAAGACTGCTTCATCTGTCCCATACAGTCTGTCATAATGCCTTACAAATGACAGAAGTAACTCAATCATTGAAGCAGAGAGGCAAGGACTAAGCAGCAGAAACAACCTTATCCTAAGCTGTTGCGCTTTTATCCACATTTGTAACAATCATCTTGTCACTCCAAGACAGCAGGTGTGCATATAATCTACTGGAAACTGAGTTATCATTGTCACTAGTCCAGTCAGGGGGCTTAACCTATTATTCAAATGGTGTTCCTCATTTTTCATCATTTCAAAATCCATGTCAGTAAATAGTGGGGTGTCTGTTTCAGTCATTTTGTTAAACCATACTCCAGTCTCTGAACATTTGTCACAACCCAAATATCCATTATGGGGCTTCACTTTTTCTTTTATTTTTATAAATGCGAGGGCAGGGGCATCACAAATAAAAGAGGAGACGACAACTTCAAAATGAACACCACTCTTGTGGCAGTGTGAAAAAACAAAAAACAAACAAACCAAAAAAAAAAAAAAAGTGCCCTGTGAAGCTTCCATGGCCAATGAGAAAGGGAAAGCAATTAACCAAAGACCGGAACTGAATATAAGAATATACCTCCTAGAGGTAATGCTGAGGTGTATAAGAGGAGTGAGAAGAAAAAGGAGTGAGTGAAAAAGAAACGGAAGTGGTGAAAGATGCATGAGGCCGAATGGAGAAAAAGAGAAAAGAGAAGCAAGTGGAGGAAAAGAAAGTGAGAAGCCGAGCAGAAAAGAAAAGAAAGAAGGCTAAGCAAAGTGCAAACTAGTGAAGCAAAGCTGATGCTGGAGCTGGAAAAAAGGAAAAGAGAGAGATCACAGGAGAGAGAGGAAGCAGGTGACTTGGCTGACGCTTGGGTGACACTGGTTCATCAGCAAACCCATGCTGAGTTTGGGCTGGTGCAGATGCTGGAGTAAGTAAAGGTCTTGTGCGCTGTACTTTCGGCCGCCGACCTCAAAGGCAGTTCTGGTCTCCATGCTGAAGAGTGCTGTCCGGTCCAAGTATTTCTACTGCTGTTACCCCCACCAACCTCCCCACCCTGAACCTAAAGCTCTCCAAAAGCTGTGTTCCTTGCATTGAACCAGGTCAGTGGCCCATTGCAAACACACACTGAACAGCCACACACACACTCCCTTGGCACATGCAGTCATTTACGCCCTCAACCCCACTAACATGTATTGCTCTGAGTGAGCATGCTGCTGTGTTTTGTTTATTTATTTATTTACTTTCTGTGAATTCAGTTCATGCCAAGTTCATGCCAAGTTGTAGTAATCCTTCTTTGTTTCTTTGTTTCTTTTTCCTTTCTTTCTTTCTTTTTTGTGTTATGCCAGTTTGTGAGAAATGGACTCTTGAATCTACAATAACAAAAAAGGGACCGAACTGTTTAAATTTTGTTTTCTGCTTCTTTTGTTATTTTTCGAAAATACACTTTAAACAAAAAATTTATTCCTTTGAGTGCATTTATTAAGGTACAAATATTCTTCTGTTTAGTATTAATGCTGTTTATTATTTTTAGCTTGTTAAATTTTGCTGTAACCAGTGGCTTTTTGAGCTATTCCGGCCTAAAAAGTTAATTTTTCAAAGGCTTATCCTGTCTGCCACCTGAATATTATTCATATTTAATTTAAATTATTTACGTTGGGGGCCGCCACCGTTACACTCTGTACAGTGCCTGCATTAGCATTATTTACCTAAGCCACGACTGCCCCGAGAATAAGAGGAAGCGCACTTAAAAAGCTACTTTTAAACAGAGACTTTTTTTCCTCATCTATATTCATTTAAAGAGACATGCATTAATGAAAAAAGGAGGTGGAAAAAAAATATCTTTACTTTCTTAAAAACCATATACAGTCAGGTCCGGACATATTTGGGCAATGACAGAGTTTTTGTGATTTTGCCTTTATACACCACCACAATGGATTTGAAATAAAACAATCAAGACGTGATTGAAGTGTAGACTTTCAGCTTTATTTTAAGAGATTCCACAAAAATATGGCATAATAGGGGCCCTATTAAAGGTACAAAAAGTAAGGATACCGTGTTTGGATTAGGGTCCTGGTAGTGGTGTCTGCAGGGATATGTCTGAAAACAGGGCCACCCAGGTAATCTAGTCAAGAAATGATGCCAAGTTTTGGGCTCTCCACCTGCAAGGTGAAGTGTGGGTGTTAGGTGCAATGCCAATGGGACGGTAGGCATGTGATAGACCTTTGCAAAACTGTTTTTGGGAACATGGAATGTCACTATGCTGGTGGGTATATGAGATGGAAAGATATGGATAGATATAATTGGCCTCATATGAAAACAATAAGGCTTCTGAAACTTCGTTTGCAGAGTAGATTTGCCTCAGGTGGGTGTTCAGGATAGTCACTAGTCCCAGGCTGAGGGCCTTTCATTTTGAGTTTTTTCCCCCCAGTGGACAAGAGGTTTGGCTCAGGAAGGAAAACTCTAACTGTTGTTTGTTCATAATTGCACCAAATAGCTCTTTGGAATATTTAGCCTGCTTGGAGAGGGTGTTGCAGGTATTTGAGAGGGTACCTCCTACTGACTCCAAAGTGCTCCTGGGGGACTTCAATACCCATGTTGGGAATAATGAAGATGCTTGGAGCAGTGTGATTGGGAGGAATGGTGAGGAAGTGGTGAAATGTTATTAGACTTCTAGCAGGAAGTGCTCCTCCAAAATGGCCACCGACCCAGAAGTGCAAATCATGACAGTTGCAGAAGGAAAAGTTTGGGCATGGGAGGAGTTTGGAGAAACCATAGAAAAAAGACTTCAGTGTGGTCCCAAAGATGCTCTCACAAACTTTGGCACCTCTGTAGGGGAGACGAGAATATGCACAAGCTCTGTGGAGGTGTGTTTACCTCTACTGGGGATGTTGTTGAGTGATAGGAAGAGCACTTTGAGGAACTCCTTAATCCAGTGGACATACCTAGAAATACCTTGTATTTTGGATTAATTAATCCAAATTAAGTCATGTTCTGTTCTTCAGGTCAAACAGAAGCTGAAGGCTCATGAGATGGCAGAGAACACCACAGTTTAATGAAGAGTGTAATCAAATGGTGTGGTGTTTCACAAGGAGAAAAACAAAAACTCTGTCTATTGATGCCTGAATTATGTAGTATAGCTCTCACAAATTGAAGTGTGGAACACCAGACAATATTTGCACTTGTCTGAACCTTATTTTACATAGTCAAATTGGACGGCCATCCAAGCATGGGACATTTTGAAATTTTCAAAAAGGTAGATCCACCTAACCAGAAATTAAGGAAATTATAAGGAAATCTTCCGAGCACCTAGGAGCATCTGCCAAAGTTCTTCTGGTGACTTTGACTACTGTATTTGCTTCTGTTTAAACAGGTAAAACCTGACGGGCTGAAAGGTGGTCTATTACATAACATAATTACATGTTACTTTCTTTACTGACTTGCAAGCATTTTTCTGTAATACTTCTTTTTTTCTGTTGGAAAAGTTATGTTTGGAAATCAAAAATGTTTTCTGCACTTGATAATGCAGAAGTCATAAAATAAACATTTAAGACAAAAAATTAATTTAAAAAAATGAGGGTATCTTAGACTTTTGCAAAATACTGCATATAACATGTATATACAGTGGATATAAAAAGTCTACACACCCCTGTTAAAATGGCAGGTTTTTGGAGTGGCTGCAGGATTCTCCAGCTGACATTCATACCTTGCCACACACCACCTGATGACTGGATGATTGGTCAGTGAGTGTACATTACAGTAATTGGTCAGTGATCTCGAACATTTGTTGTGGGTGTATGGGGTGGCCTGGATGGCTGTGAGGCTCCCAGCCTGAATTCTGTCATATAGAACCTCTCATTAAAAGGACACTCCATGCAAAATTAACAAGTTAACCATTAATATGCCAATAATAAAATGTGAATATGCCTACTCGTGCATGACAGTCTTACACAGTGGGATCTATAGCAACATTTCCCTGGTTTGTATTCTGGGGAAACCCCTAATAGACTGTGTGTCTTGAAGATAGAGGCAAAATTTGAAAGAATACAATTAGTGCTGGGTGATTTTCACGATTTTCAAACTAATGTTTTAATGTGATTTTCAAAACGTGAAATCGAGATTGTACACATTTACATATATGTAGCGGTTGTTCCCCTGCGTTGTGTTATTTTGATGGTAATAAAAAGATTTTCCACACAAATCTGGTCGTGCCAAAGGTGATTTAATTGCAGCGCCCTTTTTCTCTCTCTCCTCTCTATTCACCCTTTAACAGCACTCAATTAAACTACATTTGACCGATTGATAACTCGAACTAATGGTCAAATATAACATCACATGAAATACTTTTTCCACAGTTGATCTTTTAAACGTCACATGAACGCCTATAAAACAATTTAACATCCGATGAACAGAGCTCGCGAAATCGCACCTCTCCTCTCTAGTGAAATCGCAGGAAAGAGAACAACTTCCTATTGCGCTGCTAATTGAACCTCTCACCTACGTATGACGTCAGCCGACGTGCATACTGTGATTATTACCTTAAATAAGAGCGCACACCCTTCTTTCAAAATAAAATACCCCCTAACAAATAATTATTAAAAATAAAATAAAGTAAATAACTAAAATTTTATAATCTGGTGTAACAACATAATCCTGCTACATAGGCAATGTTTTAATTTACTGAAACTGTTCATTAAATTGTGTCAGTAAATTGCCACCATTTGCTCCTTTACTTTTACAGCGGCTTCTCAAGGGCCATAAGGCTTAAACATATAAAGAAATCAAAGGGAAAACCTATCCAATGCTAAGTTTCTTTATCTATTTATTTAATTCTTGCAAATTTCCTAACCAATGATTTGTTGTTAAGACCATTAAAAGCTTAATATTTTGCCATTTTGGGCTTGGCCCTTTTTTTTGCCCAGGAATGTACATCCACCAGTTAGGATGAAGATGCAGAATACCAAGTGTCAGCTCAGTCGAACTTACAGTTCTTGAGAAACAGTTCTCTGAACTTAGCTCTGCTCCCTATTGATGGCCAAATCTTTGTCCTGAATGGGCCTTTCAGGTTTCTTTCAAGTTTCTTTCAAGTGGATACAAAGAATCGTAAGTTACAGCTGTTTGAGTGAATTAGACTCTGCCCAATTCAACTTGATTTACAGGTGGCGGCCATTTTATTAATAAATCTCAACATGTTTTTGACCCCTATGAAGAAAGAAATACTCCTCATCCATTTGACACCAACTTTGTAAAGATGGAACAAAAATTCTAGGACTAGTTTCAAAAGTGGGTTTTGTATATTAAGCAAATTAGCAAAAACTCAATGTGGTGAGTACTCCAAATCGCAAATTGGTTCAGAATTAGCCAACAAATCACGAGAAAAAATTATTTTGTCTCTAGTCCTCATGGTTTTTGAGATTTGTCCTAAAATGTGAAATGGTGTGCTATGCTGTGCTATAGCGCCACCATTAGGCCTATCAGGCTCATCTCAATTGCCTGAGTAAAGGGAGTGAGTACTACATACTTGCCAAAGTTCAGGTCTGCAGCATGTGCGGTTTGGTCTGCACGTCCTTCCAAAATTTCTTTTTCATTCCTCTGGGAAAAAACAGATTTCAGATGGCTGCTAGGCAGGAACCACACTGCCAATCAAAAAAGCTGTATACAAGCACACCTTTCCCAACTAGATGGAACGATTTGGCATTGGTCCCATTTCAAGATCTCGAAAACTGTGGGACTACATAGTGGACAAATTTTTGGCAGGAAAAAAATTTAAAATTAATAACAACAACAACAACAATAATAATAATAATAATAACAATAATAATAATAATAATAATAATAATAAATAGAATTTCCTGAAGAAAATATGAGTGGTGCTTTCTCATGCAAAATTCGATACCAACAGGCAGCTGCAGATGCCAGAAGGGAGCTAACATGTGTCTATGCATTTGTTGAAGCACAACTAATCTGACCCATATCAGTAGCCTTATTATTGTATTTTACGTGATTTTTAAACATAATAGACATTATGGCAGTCCATTCGCATGCATGTGACATTATTAGAATACCCATAATGCAGTTCTCCTCATTGAGCTGAGCATTATTATATGTCACATGTTTTTGTTGTGGTAGTTTTGTGATTCCACTTATTTTGGGGGTTAACATGCACGTGAGGTCACAAGACATGGCTGCATTAGTTTGGTGGTTACACTATGTTTATGGCCTATTGGATACTGCTAATTATTTTTCAGTGAGTGTGTATGGGATAAATTTCATTGGGAATTTCACATGATACGTACATGGGAATGGCAAGAAAACTAATCTCATACATCTCCCGAGGGGTCTGAGCAATTTGAGGTGTGATCCATGTCTGTGAGTCAAACTGTGCTGGACTAGTAAATCTAAACAGGGTCTTTGTTTGCCTGTTTGTTCCTCTAGATTCATTTTACTTTAGTGTGTATTGACAATCCCAATGGGAAATTCCATGCGATGTATACATGGGATCAATTCGCAAATTCTCTGGACCAAGCCAAACACTTGGATATGTCATTCGTGTCTGTGTCACTAATAGTGTGAGAGTTAGGGGGGTCCAAAATTTCCTATAATTCAATTCAATTCAATTCATTTTTATTTGTATAGCGCTTTTTTACAAAGGTCATTGTCTCAAAGCATATAATTGTCTATGGGGCCAGAATAATGCCATTTTCTGGGCATTTCCGGTGAAAATTCTGAAATGAAGTGTGTATATGCCAGGTCTACTCCCTAAGACGTATGAGAGGAGATGTGATACGAGCATGTCAGCTGAACAACGTCCGAGCTGTGACACCCGTGTTTTATTCCCCATTCATTCTCTATAGCCTGAAAGCGTGCAATTTTTGCCACGTGGCAAAACGTGCACATGGGAACGTTGAGAAAAGTAATAGTATATCCATCCCAATGGGGCCACACATTTTGAGGTGTGTATTGTTACGGTGACACAAACAGTGCGGGAATATTTATGCACCGAAAAAGTGTCTGGAACAATTAAATAAAAAAATTAATAAATAAATATAGCTGCAGGCAGTAAGTAAGAAGCTAAGCAAGCATCAGAGAATGGTCACATAAAATTTATGGAAGAACAGTTTTGAATGTCAGAGTTAGTTATATATACTAAGTTTGGTCTGAATATGCTAAAGTGTTACAGAGATATAGCCTCAAGTCCATTTCGGCATGCTCGCTGTCAAATTTGTTATTTGAGAACTGTTTGGTCTATCAAAAGGTTTTAAACAACTATGCCAGCATAGTCTAATGATGAGCTGAGTCAAATTTGGTTAAGACCCAATGAACTGTCTAGGAAGAGTTAGAAAAAGATTTTTCATAAAAATTCAAAACAGCGGAAAATCTAGTCGAAATTAACTTGACTCATAAGTTTATGTGAAGGGATTCACGAGTGATTTGTAGTTTCACTCATGATGTATATGTTTTGACCATGGACAGTGGTGGAATTCTCTGACTGTAGGAGGAATGGTCTAGATGAACAAATGGGCAGCAGTGTGGCAGTATTGCTTTTTTTGGATAGCCTCACGTTGTGATCCTGAAGATGACTACCAAGTTTTGTGTCAGTGTGCAAAGTCGTTGCTGAGATACAGCCTCACTTCCTGTTTGGCGGCATTGCCATCAGATTCGTTGGCCCATTACAGGCAAACCGTTTGGATTATTCAAAATTCCTTTGATAATTTTTGTGAGGCTTACTCTGAAGATGATGTGTACCAAATTTGGTGACGATTGGACAAAATTTGTATGAGAAAAAGCAGAAATTGACGTCATAGGGTGTGCTGAACTGCTCTTATGGACACAGTATAATGGTCACAGTTCAAAAGTTATGACCATAAACATACTTCCAAATTAGCAAGCACCGCTAAAAGTTATAAAACGTAAATTAAGTTAGATAACAATAGCATTGCGCAATGCGCTATTCTAATTAGTGGTACAGGTCTTCCAGTGAGTGGCCAGTGAGTGTACGCTCTTTATCTGTGTGGGGAAAACAGCTCTCCATACCAGGAGGTGGCAGTAGAGTATAGTTTTGTTTTTTGTTTTTTTTTTGTTTTAAAGAGGAAACCCAGAAGACACAGTATTACAGAAAGATAAGACATGACAGCAAAATGACATAAATAAACTTCTTTAGCCTAAATTTGAAACATGCTAACTGCACAAAATATGAAGAAGAAACAAAACAGCTACTTGCCTATTAAAATGTGTAGTTTTGTGTTTTTTTACTGTTAACATTATTACACAGTCCACTGAAAAACTGTTTGTTTAACTAGTTTGTCCATTGGCTGCCAGAAGTGCCAGTCAAAACTATATCTCCCCTCCCCCACATCATGTGAGGCAAAAGTGAAACTGACAGCTGAATGGATTTTTATGTAGAGTGTTATGTGAAGCATTTAAATGGATTATTAAAATGGTTGAATTTTATTTGTGGAGTGATAACATAACTCATAATGTAAAGACACTATCTAATATTTAACATCATTTTTATTTTTATAGGTTGTTTGACTGGCAATTTAGATTGCTTCTCGCCACAACAATGCTCTTGGGGAATGTTATGTTATATAATGTTATATAATAAGTGTCATATTAAACTCTTTCTGTGACACAAAGTGAAAATCAATTTGCCTTTGAATGGTCTTGCAAAGTCTCCTTAATACAGCTCAGATTTCATTTTATGAATGAGTCTTGTATTCTTATAACACCTATTTTCAAATGTGGAGATAAATTTGACCCTGATCATTACTGAGGCATCTGTGTGTACAGTAACCTGGGAAAGATATTCTACATTATAATTAACTCAAGAATGATAAACTTCCTTACTGAACACAGTGTCTTGAGTAAGAGGCAGATTGGATTCATACCAGTGATTATGCCCTAACTGACCTACATGTTAACCAGAACAAAACCAAAATTTGCATGTTCCATAGATTTCCAAAAAAGTTTTGATTCCAAATGCCCATTTTTATAAAATTCTCAAAAGTGGTATAGAGGTAAAAGATATGACATAATCATTGTCCTCAAATAACAATTACAGAATAAAAAAATAATCAGCAAAAGGACTAAATTCTTTCCCCAGGAAAGTGGAGTGAGACAGGGTTGCTGCTTAACCCGACATCACTTAATAACTACTTCAATCAACCATTATTTTAAAGTAGTCTGCAGCCCCTGGTCTTACTCTAAAGGTTCCAGAGGTCAAATTCCTGGTGTTTACAGCTGACCTGGTCCTGGTTCCCCCCCCCCCCCCCCCCCACCATTCAGGGTCTACATCAGAACCTGGACCTGCTGCAGCAGTACTTTCAGACCTGGGCCCTGAGAGGTAACCTCCAAAAGACCAAAACTCTAATATTCCCGAAAAAAGCCAGATCTCAGAGACACACACCACAATTCATATCAGGGACACAAAATCAAAACTTAAAATAATATAATTATCTAGGTCATGAATGTTTTTAAATGTAAGTTTCACTCTGGCAGTCAGTGAGCTGACAGAAAAAGCACACAGGGTACTCTACACAATTAAGCAACAAATCTATATTCCAATACCAATTCAAATTTGGCTCGAATTACTCAAATCAGTCATAGAACCTATGTGGTAGTGAGGTGTAGGGCCAACTCAATAACCAAAACCTCACCCAATGGGGCAAACACCCAGCCAAACACACCAACATCACTCTAGCACACACCAAAACTTCACTAACAAACATGGACACTACACTAAAACACACCAACATCACATTAACACCACATCAACACACACCAACACTACACTAACACTGCAAAAAAACTGTACTAACATGCACTAACAGTGCTGTGCATCTGAACCAGCCAAACCTCAGAACAGAGTAAACCAAATTATGACATTCCAAAAACAAAACTACATTGGAGAATTCAAACACAAGAACAGAGTAAAATGCAGTGCTATCTGTGGCAGATTACCTGAACACAGTGACTGAAAAAAAAACACAGAACCACACTGACAAAGTAAAGACTAGTGCATGCAGACTAGCCACGAGATATGAACAAGGTAAATGTGTCACACAATAACTCAAAAGCATCCTATGCTCCTATAATCCTAAAATTATAGCTTAGAGCAATAATGTGTGATAATGTGTGATAATAATAATAAAAATAATGTCATTGGCTGCTAAGGATTTGCATCCAAGTATTAAAAATAATATTTAATTATGCTAGTTTGTCCAATTTTTACAGTTAATGCAATATTTTTTAATTAAGCCTCTTGAATTAAAGCTGAAAAAGTTACAAAAATTGTGTTACTGTCCAAATACTTATGCACCCGACTGTACATGTATAAATGTCTTCCTAGTTATTTGCTCATGGGTTTCCTCATGGATAAGTGATTTCCATTTACAGTCTTTCTCGATTGCTAAGACAGGCTTAATGGCTTTGTGAAAATTGCCTCCAGTGGCTTGTGATCAGAATGTACAATCACAGATGCTCCAAAAACATACTAATGGAATTTACATGCAGCAAAAACCACCGCCAGCAACTCCTTCTCAATCTGTGCATAATTGCGCTCAGTATCTGTCAGTGCTCTTGAGGCATATGCGACTGGGCGTTCCTGTTGCAGTAAACATGCACCGAGGCCATCTTTCGATGCGTCAGCTTGAAGCACAATTTGCTGGTTTGGGTCAAAAATCCTTAACACGGGAGCCTCAGTGAGTGCTTTTTTTAAGCTTTCCAGTGCTGCATCATGCTCAGGCATCCACAACCATTGTGAGTCTTTTCTCAGCAACTGTCAAAACTGCTTCGTTTCTTATGTACTGTGACAAGTATCTTGTCATGCCCAGCAGTCTCTATAGGCCTTTTTTGTCTTCTGGAGCGGGCATATTGACAATTGCTTCTACCTTTTCACTGTCCGGTTGAACGCCATCTGCACTTATTATGTGGCCCATGTATCTCACTTTTGTGAGTTTGTACTGTATTTTGTCCACGTTGAACTTGATGTTCAGTTCTTTGGCTCTGTCTATCACTTTGTGCAGAATTTCTGTGTGCTCCTTCTCATCAACCGGTGCAATGATCATATCATCGGCAATCACACGCACACCACTTATGTCACCAAAGGCTTCACTGTTCTTTTGCTGGAACACCTCACTGGAGGATTTTAGGCCAAATGGGAGACATTTGAGCCTGAAGCGTCCCCAGGGTGTGTTAAAAGTACACAGCAATGATGAAGCTTTGTCTAGCTTAATCTGCCAGTACCCATCCTTTTCATCCAAAATCGTGAACAATTTGTTACCAGCCAGTTTGCTCTGTACATCCTCTGGTGTTGGTATGGAGTAGTGCTGGCATCTGATTGCCCTGTTTAGTTCACGAGGATCAAGACATAGTCTAAGTGAGCCATTTTTCTTTTCATTTACCACCAGACTTGTTGACCCATTTTGTTGGCTCTATGAGCAATGACGTCAGTCTGCACTAACTGATCCAGAGTTTCTTTTAGTCTGTCCATTATGGCCAGGGGAATCTGTCTACATCCGAGAACCACTGGAGGAACCTCTGGATCAATGTATATGTGCTGCTCACCTGGGAATTCTCCAAGCCCTTGGAACACCTCTAGATATTGCTTCACTAGTTCATCTTTTGTAGCAGGTACGGTTGCTCTCACCAGCTCAATACGCTTGACCAGATTCAGTTGTTCACATGCAGTTTTTCCCAGTATTGGTGGTGATGAATGTTCCGTAACAAAGAAGAACAGCCTTGATTCCTTTTGTCCCTTGTGGCACTTCAGTAATGCATAACCAGCCGGTTTGATCCTTGCCCCGCCATATGCCACTAGCATGGTCTCTGTGGGTTTGAGTATGACATCACCAGGTAGCTTTCTGGTTTGTTCAAGTGGCAGGACATTTGCATCAGCACCGGTGTCTAGTTTGAATTCAATAGGGGTACCTCTGATAGTCATGGTTGTGTACCAAGATTCTTCATTTTTACAGATTGCATTTATCTGTGTGCACTGAAGGGTCCCCATAAACAAACTATCAACAGCTTGGAGTGTCTGCACAGATTTCATCTTGCACATTTTTGCAAGATGCTTGGCTTTGCCACATGCTCTGCATTTAGCCCCATATGCTGGACACGATCTTGGTGCGTGTGTCTGTCCACATCTGGTACATGCTTTTGATGTGCCAATGACTTTCTCTTTTTTGTTGTGTGACGGTGTGGCTTTAAAGGGCTTGTTTTTGTGTTTTGCTCCTTTAGTCATGTCAAATGCATGCACTTCACTTTCCTTTTTCGCTGATGCCATTATGTTTATTCTTTCCTTGGCAATCTCAGATGCTCTGCATATGTCTATGGCCTTTTGTAGTGTCAGATTTGGTTCTCTCAGCAGTTTTTCTGTTACACTTTTGTCTGTCACACTAAAGACAATTTTGTCTCTTATCATGTCATCCTCTGGCACTCCAAATTCACAATTTTTGCTTTTTTGCCTGTGTTCTGTAACAAACTTATCAATCTGCATTGGCTCATGCATCATGCATGTCCAGAACTGATGTCTTTCAAACACCACATTCTTTTTAGGTGTGCAGTAGTTTCTGAAAGTTTCCAAAATTTTGTCAACTGTCACTTCTTCTGGTGCGTCTTTTGCTATTTCAAAAGTGTTGTAAATCTCTAGTGCATCCTCACCTAATGAGTGTAGCAGACCTGCAACTTGAACTCTCATACTCTTTTTTTAGAGAGCTCAGCTGCCGTCATGTACGACACAAATCTCTGCTCCCATTTGCGCCAGTTTTCATTCACGTTGCCAGTCAATGTCATCGCTGAGGGTGGTTTGAAATGCTCCATTTTCGTCTGATGTGCACACAGCTTTTGCTCGTAGCCATGCCTCAACTTTATATATGTCTGCCCTCCTTGCCGATGGGTTTTTATTCATAAAGCATGAGAGGAGACCACTGTAACTGCTAGTCGTCTTTTAATGCTGCCACAGAAAAAGCACCTAGGCAAAATGTAACAACTTGCCTCCTTGAACTTTGTAACACTGCCCTCTAGTGGTATGCACCCCCATATTATGATATGATTACTTCCTGCATATTTTCTTTTTCTGAACCTGTTTGAGGAGTTCTTCTCTGCTTGGAGATGGAAGGTGTTTGATAACCGACCATATGACCAGACGTCCCTCCTGGAGGCAGTGAATGCTGGTTGCCTGGCAATAGGTGCAGAGGACTGCCAGGGATGGATACGCCATACAAAGAGGTTTGCAAGGGAAAACATCAAATGCGATGTATATAAGAAACTGTGGCCTTATCATCAAGAATGAATGGACTAAATGTGATTTCTGATTTTGGGAGATATTTTTTCTTAGTTCTTTGGTTATGTAATACCATAAACAATGCAATACAAAACTGTACCGTAATGAATGTCTGAATTTGTCTTAGGTCTTGCATGTAAACAACAGTTCATGGGCACAGAAAGACCTGCACACAAGAATAAAATAAATAAAAGTCTTTTTTACAGTATTTCAATAAGGCATCTAAAAAAGTAAGTATAAAAAGTGCAAAGTGTGATAGGTTTTTTTTTAAATCTCGGCTAAAAATCACCTTTAGAGAAAAGAATGCTGTTCCTGCTGTGATATGCTTGCTTGTCTCTTTTTTTGGCACACACTATGATTATATAAAATTCAACAAATGGCACAGGCATACAGCACAAATGAAGGTTCATACTGATAGCTGTATTTTGTATTTTGTTGTCTATTGTGTAATGATTGATTGAAGGAATATATTCATTTGAGCACAATTTGTGGTGTTTGATGGAAATATTTCCTTTTGTTGCATGTTTTTATTGTTTTGTGGGGGTTAGAGCATTTTGCAAACAAAATGTGTCAATTTGGCCAGTGACTTTCTGCTTATGCCTGTGTGTAAACTGTTTTGAAAAAGGAACTTCTGCATGGACAGATGTGTTTAAGCAAATGAGAAAAACTGTAAACGAAATCTATCAATGAAGAGTCAGCTGACACATTTATGCTGAATTAGAGTAATCGCAGACATGTGGGACACCTAAACTCTGCCCACACGATTGCTACAAGATTATTTATTGTTTATTATTATTGTTACATGATTAAATTTATATGACATAAAGAGTGTGTGTGTGTGTTGGGGGAGAAGGGGTGGGAGGAATTCTGGATGGTAACACAACTATCATTGGACAGTAGGAGGAAAAAGGAGAACCTAGAAGAAATCTACACGACATGGGGCAAATATAACTCCACACAGACAGTAGCCCGAGCTCAGGATCAAATATAAGGCCCTGGAGCTGTGAGGCATGTATTTTTTTTTCATAAATAAAAAATACTGCTTAATTTATTGGATTATGTTTGTGATTCATTTGTGTGACCAAATATATATTTAAGTGGTGAAAATATGTTTTAGATTTTTTTTTTATTTGAATAATGTTTTACTGTCCCACTTTATAGAATCATTTCATTGTAAAAGTAAATCCAGCCACCATCAAGTAAACTCATTTTTAAACTCAAGTTTATTCTGAGCTAACACATGCTGTAGAAATTATGCCTTTGGTTGCCCACAATCTCTCAACAACAGCTGACTTGGTGTGTCATGGCCTTAAAAGGAGGATTTACACCTATAAATCCAATTTATTTTTGTTTTTATTATTAAAATTTCTTAATAATAAAATGATCATATGATCACTGCACATGGGCAGCTCACAATATATTTTATACATCCAAATTGAAATATTGGCAAGATAGTGTACACCACAAAATATTTTAAAAAGTTTACCACAAATGTAATTGTGGCACAAAACAACTCAAGAACTCAGCAGACTCAGGTTGAGATGACTGGTGAGTGTTGATTATTGTCCATGCCTCGCACAGTATTAAAAAAGGCTAAACAAAAAGGTAACTGAAACTTGGCAGCTTTCCAGTGGCTTGGTTCAGTCCAGTCCAGTCCAGTTCAGTTCAGTTCAGTTCAGTTCGGCTTACACGACACATACACCTCTTGGACCCACTCACTGAGAAAGCGAGAGTGAGAGAAAGAAAACAGCATGTTAAATAACCATTCACAAATAAGATGCAGGTGTGCCATGCTAATTTGCTCATTCCCCCACACTCCCACTGCAGACTCCTATTAAACCCAGCCCCCACCTGCCACAATAATATTGTACTGTTGTTCAGCGTATTCAAATATGGATTAAGTTTGCAGGCATTGGTTAGCAGAACAGAATGAGCCCGTACCAGTAAAAAACACAAGAGCTAGATACTCTAAGTTGCCATTTTACTGTAAAGCACTGGTGATGGTGAAATGCATCACTCTGTGTGGCAAAGTTGTGATCTACCAACATTTTACAATGTACTGTAGCCTGTTTGTCCAGGCCCCCTAGTGGTGTAGACGCTGGCATCTACAGTCTGACTATTGTGCAAATACAGACTTCATATTAAGAAAATAGCAAAGATATTTTTTAAATTGTTTATATTTTTCTGTCTATTTTTGCTCTTTGTTACCTCAGGACTTGTTTACAGCCTGCCAGAACTCCCAACCTAAGGTGGCCAAGTATTTGGAACATCACAAACCAAATACTTTTACCATCATAAAACTGTGTTCCAACAAGGCAACAATAAAACAGCTGACAGGTAGAAACCCATCAATACTTATATCTTATAGTTTATTTAGTTTAGTGTAGTGCCTAAATTTGGGAACAGTAAGACCTTAATTAAATTAGTAAAAACTCAGGAAATTACCCTATTTTTCCCTCTGAACAAAAGTGTGTGTTAACAAACTGTCAGCCAAAATTCTACACCATGTTAGTTTTAAACTAAACATTCTGAATATATGATTTAGGATTGACTTTACACCCTGAATGATCAAACTTATGCTCAGCTGGTGCAAATCACCCTTCCCTATTTGTGATGAAGAAATGTATGTGCAGATGGCTGCTGACTGGACAGTCTTTATATCTATAGACCGAATAGGAACTGATGAAGGCAGAACTAAATTTCATGACTGCACAAGAAACTGGTCAAAGCTTAAGTCACACTACATGTTCTGATGACTCTAAAGACTGAAATTATGGGGTTAAGCAGTAGGCTTATCTCAAATATACACCAATAGATTACAAAGTAACCTTTTTATTCATACATCTATACACATGATTAATTGTGTGATGAAGTACAGTTAGGTTGTTCTTCTCACTCATATTCACTCAAAGGCAATAATGACAAAGGATTTTACTTTATTACTGATACTGTGTGAATCTGCATGCACTGTGTAAGTTGATTTTATTCTTGTAGGTAAGAGTGGATCAATACATGCTAATGTGAGACAGAAAAGCAAATGCCAACTTAATTTTCCAGGGATGTCAGTACAGACATGTATATTGTCAACAGGACTGAAGATAAAATGCAGTAAATCACAGGATCAGGTAGCACACTGTAAAAAATGATATCTTATCAGGTGAAGATATCTTTAATAAAGAAAAACTCAAATAAAATCTCTAAGAAATCTCTCTCCCTAATAAATCTAATATCAAAGTCAAAGTCAACTTTTATTGTCAATTCTGCTATATGTACAGGACACACAGTGGATTGAAATTTCGTTTCCCTCAGACCCATGGTGTGAGAAACCAACATAAGACAAGTAATTAAAGGAAGAAAAAGTA